>OY720432.1:79438257-79588539 GCA_963082735.1 Pocota personata | reverse complement strand
ATCTATTTATTTCGCATGAAATAAATAAAAAAGTCGATTACTTGCTAAAGCTAAGTCAACTCTACTGTGAAGGCATAACACTGGCAGTAGGGTGGTCATATGGCTGAAATGCAACTTGATCGTGATGATGACATCAGGAGGATGGAAAAAATACTGTGAATCATAAGCAATGACAATAACAGCGAAAACACACAAAATACTCCCCAGTTATCTGGACAGCCACCCTTGGAGTTTACAGAAACTTAATACCACCTGAGTTTCAAACTACACCACTCTGTCTTTCTGTCTGTCTCTTCCCCTTTCCATAAAACGCATGTGTTCTAAAAATTAGTATAAGGGTATTCATATCCCCTTTAACACGTGGAAATTATAAAAAAAAAAAAAAAAAAATACATTGGGCTTCACTTCTCATTGGGGAAACATACATCTGTCTTCCACGCAGAAATATACAAGAATGCTATCCTAATGGCTGCGGACTATATTGTTGGTTGATGAGGCGAAGTATCTGCGTCTGTAGTGACAGTCAGGCTGCGCTTAAAGCCTTGCTCAATACTTTAGCCACTTCCAAAAAAGCTCGAGAATGCAAAACATCCTTGAATTCGGTCTGGAGGCTGAACTTATTGAATCTTGTTGGGTCCCAGGACACAAAGGGATAACAGGAAATGAGATCTCTGACGAGCTTGCTAGACAAGGCTCAGAAGAGAATTTATGAGGACCTGAACTCACGTTGGGTTTGCCAGCGTCCTCGGTTAGGGCTTCTATTGACGATTGGGTTTACATGACTCTCCAGGATGCAGGCAGACTAAACGAATGGTCCCCGTCGTCTGTAAGAAATCCGCGGCATTCTTGCTATCTCTTAACAGAAAAGACTGCAGACAACTTACTGGCGTTCTTACTTTCGTTCGCCTTTGCCAAGTATCTCTATGTGCTAGGTTAGAGCTCTATGCCTGTCTGCGACTCCTGTGTAGAGTGCGATGGCACTGCTGAACATTTCCTATGTGATTGTCCCGCCTTTGCTCGGATCAGGTGGCGGATCTTCGGTGCTGATGACCTAAGCTCGACATCACTAAAGCGCCTAGACGAAAGAAATATATTAAAATGGGGTCCTCTGCCTGGTAGTACAATGGACCTGTTTTGAGCCTGAATGCTTCAGTGGGGAGTACCCGCCCTGACAAAAAAAAAATAGTGTCCATGCAGACAATCCCCATGTGTTTTAAGATGTGATCATACATTTCGTTACTCTCCCACTTTACATCAATAAAAACTCTTGCCATTGTCAGTAATAATAATGTATGTACGTACTTCAACTTCAGCTTTAGCAACAGTTGCATCATTATATTCTAGCAGTAAGCTATCAACAAGTGACTTATCCCATTCAGTTTGAAAATAGTAAACGTGTCATTAGATGCAGTTTTCACTTTAACCAACCCAACACTACGGTGCAGCCCACACCCAGCACGATCTTCATCTGCATCTGAACCCAGTCAAGCCATCCCGACATGCAAGCTTGCATTACTATCTATCCTCATCCGTTGCAACGAAATGATTACTTCCACTCTGATGCTATAACTTAAGTGAATTTCCGCATTAACCACTCGTTTCTTCGAATGTGCAATACCCGTCATACGGTGCATTGTGGTGCAATAAACTTTCTGTAAACATGAAACCAATCTAAGACGGCCAGCCGTAAGCCAAGAGCCACCATCCCATGCAATATTGTGCAAATTCACTTCAATTTGATCGACTTTCACAACTCCAAACCGACATAGGCACACGAGCGTTCTAATTAAGTTCGATTATCGACGATGGAGTGTCAACGAGGGGGCGCCCACCCATTGTCGACAGAAGTCAGGCTTAATCGTTACTCGTCTTGCATAGTCATTGTTGACGAAACTTGTTGTTAGATGACGCGGTGGCGGTGCGGTAGACGGCAAAATGGCGCTAATTCGCTTTGTGGCGTTTTGTTCCATATATGATGTGCAAATTGCACGCCTGCCATGATTTCAATGCATAATACAGATATGAAGTTAGTAGAGTAGAAGCGAAAACTATATGAGAACTAGACGTGGCTCACTACCCAGATAGTGTTCATTGGGAAGTGTAAAATTACAAGACGTGATAGCTTGACTTATGAGAACTATCTTTAAGACACATTCAAAGTGTAACTTGGTCAAAGGATAGGTCTGAGAAATGACGTTCAACCGTCACATTTGACAGGTTGAACGTCTATCTATGTCAAATGATACTATTTTCGATATCGAATGTCATTAGGTGGTTTGGTTTGACATTTACGTACAAAAAATGCTAATTTAAGTTTTGACCAACAGCTGTACACACAAATACTCTAGATTTTTGTTATTAGTTAAACAAAGTAAAATGTTTGCTTATGCATTTGATGTAGGAAAGTCAAAAGTTGGACAAACAAAACAGGTAAAACTCATAAAATTAACTTATCTACTCGCACAAAGCGAAATTGTTTGTTTGGACCACCTGCTTTGCATTTGACCTTATTAAAGCAGCGTTTTACATCTTTTTAACAAATTAATTTGTGTAAGATGAGTAAATTTGGTGTTCCATTTAGATACGTATCTCATGAGCGTACTTCGTAGATAATGTTCGTAATAAAATGTGTTTGCTTGTCGGTCACACAACTTTGTTGATAAATCACGTCTTGCTTGTCTGGAAATTCGTCAACGGCTCAATCAACTTCTTTTATTTATAATTTTTAAATGAGAAGTGGAGATACATATAGATACGAGTATATGCAGTTTATAGTTGATGTATGCTGCTATGAAAATAGTTATCTGTTATCTACATGACTAGGTTGCAAGTATTTGAAGCTTTCTTCTGTTTTTTTTTTTTTTTTTGCATGTGCATGTATCAATAGAACCCTTACGAACGTTTACAAGATTATTTAAAAAATAAAAGTTACTATGATACTCACGGTGAAAGTCATGCAATTTTTATAGGAGTCAATAAAGTGTTTTCCTTAAGATGCTGCTACAGTCCGAGGTGGACCTGGAACTCAATCAACAAGCCCCTCCAGCCAACTATATCCTTTGGTATTCGCTTTCAGTTTTCTCTGTCTCTGAGGTTACTCTGAGGTCCTTGAGGTGACTCTGCACTTGATATCAGTGCTGGTATCGTTTTTAGATCGCACCTCTCAATTTTTCACGTCGCCATTGTCATTGACTTTTCGGGCGTCAAATGTATCGGTGATGTAATTAGAGACCTTAATAAGCTGCGCCTTTTCTCCATTAAGACGAATGACAATAAGTTTGATAGATGACAGGGATGGCAAAGTTAGACATACAAGCTCTGTTCGTTTCTATAAATACTATCACAGGCGACTTGAAAATCGATGGTGGTAGGAAGGTAGTAGGAATCGATTTGAAGCTCCGGGGTTTTCTTCAATATTTGACTTTCCTGGCTTAAAATCACATCGATATGGACCAATCAGATTGAGGAGACGGATGCTTCTGAAGCTAGCCCAGTTCGAAAGGTCTTTTTTGATGGAGGTGAGAAACACCTCACTGAATCACTTAGATTAAATACTTTTACATTGTACTACCAGGCATGAATCGCCAGTTATCTGCGCATGAACGATCAAAAGCAGAGAGAAAGAAAAAAAATCGTTTAGTCCGTCTACATCCTGGTAAGCAGTGTCGCCTACAGTAATGTTCATATGAAACCCAAATACCCAGAACGAGCACGCTGGAAGGTCCAATGTAGTTTCAGGCCCTGAGAAGTCCTCCTCTGATGATTCAAGTCTCAAGTTTATAGGAGATCTCATTTCCCATAGTAACCCGGGGCACATTTTTTGGAGTTTAATTAAAAAAGCAATAAAAACAAACAAAAATTTACGAGAATGATCTTCGCATCGAATAACCAACGCATAGGGATGTCTTGCTGAAACAGTCTTGCACTGTCAAAACACAGACAGCGCCCTGGCAATCTTCGAATCAACACGTTCTGACCAAAGAAGTTAACTATCCACAATGACTCCTAAATACATAGCTTCATTGGAGACTCGGATTGTGATGCTTTTGTTCACTGACTGAGTCAGACCGATCAATTTGCTTCTTGTCAAAAGCTTACTCATCGATCATATCAGCCTTAGAGCAGACGGTTTTTAGGCATGGTCCAGCCGGTACGGTAACGTTATCTGTATATAACTCAACGTAAACATTAGAACTGTAAAGAGTTTAGCTGAGAGTCGACCACCATGCACCATAGATACAATAACACATTCGCAATCGAGATTATATTCATTAGCATTGCCTTAATAAACAACACTAATGAATCATTTACTCTGTGCTGTCTCGCAGAGTTACACATGCTGTCTGACATCGCATTCATCCTCATTACCATAGTTGAAGTGACAAATTGTCGCATCACTATCTTTTAGGCATGTGAAGCTCAAGTAGTCTTTCCATGATTTTCAGCAAATATTAATGTAGACTGATAGGTCTAAAAGTCTTCTCAAGTGAGTAGTCATCTATTCCACTTTTTGGTGTAAAGCCACTCTAATTATCAGCTCGAAATACTTGTTAGAAACGTCAAGTTATGGTCGTACCTAACAAAAGTTGGCTGGGAGACAACATTATTAATGGTTATGTCAGACGATAGTATGGGAAGTCCAGGAGATGGTTCCCTCGCGTGTTGCATTTGGTGTTGTACCAGACCATGTTCTGAGTGGACGAACTATCAACTTATACTCGTAGAGGAAACAAGCTAAAAGACCGACGGAAGTTATCCATGTTCGCTTCGTAGTATACAGCTGCAGCACGCAAAAATTATCTTAAAAAATAAACATAAATATATTCATTTCTTGATTCTCTATGGACATTTTGAGGCGTCGTCCTAACAACAATTGTTTCTTGCTGTTGTTTATTGATGCAAACAGGAGCTATAGCGCGTTAAAAAGCGCTTCATGTTTCCGAGCCCTAAAATTGCTCCGGACTTAAAGGACTTGGACTTGTTGAGTTCTTCTATTATAGCAAGACTGACAAAAGTTAAAAGTGCGCAACCAAAAGCGCCCATCGTTCTTTCAGTTTATAATGCACCCATAAAAATTTCCAAAATCATCAGTGAATGCAAATGCAATAGGGTGCACAATACAACTACTCACCTTTTATGGATCGCATTGTTTTCTGTATATTTTTTTACGTTACTTTATAATTAAATCATGCATCATTCATTCAAGCTCAGTAGGTAAAGGCGCCTGAAAAAAAGGAACATAACTATGCCATGACAAAAGTAACTCATACGCCCCGATGGCGTCTACAGCAATTGTGAGAAATTATTCATAAGCTGCGGCACATTGAGAATGTAAATAAACTTTGCATTCGATGATTATTCTTCGATTTTGCTGCTAAAAATAGTCAGCAATATATTTGTATGTTTATTTTTTAAACGTGCTGTTTTTGTCGGAACGCATACACACGTTAATTCAAATTTAAGCTGAAGTTTATTAATTTTCCAGCAAATCTCCCCACAGGCTTCGTTTGAATTTGAAGCAATAAGTGGAGCTAAGATTCATTCAACCATCCGCTAGCTAGATCATCGGCGAATAACAAACAAAGCTAAATAAATAAACAACGATAACAACAAAATATACAAGCAAAAAACTAAACAGCTGTTAGATTTAGTATTTTTAACAAAAAAAAAATCCTATCTAGGTGATAATACAGAGATAAAATTGACATAAACCAAATTACGAACCATAAGATAAAAACACCCAAAAGAGAGTTTGGTTGTGTACACGCATATGGCGGAGTTTAACCATGTTTAGTGTTGCCAAGTGTGTGCGGTAATATATGATAATTTGTATTTGTTTATATTTTCTTGCTTTTGTGAGTTATTTCTAGGGCAATTATAATTAATTAATATTTGCATATTTCACTAAGAATAATTACACGAATTACACTTTAGTATATCTCCACAATATTTTCAAACATTTTCTGTGAACCATTTAATTTAAGACGACAAAATATAGAATTAAAATTAAACCTCAAATTTGTTGATAGGCTATTTTGTCAACAAATTTGGGAGTAGACCAAATTCGGTAAACATCAACGGCAACAGCCACAATTCTGTTCGCATATTAGAAAACGAGTGTGTTCAACATTTTGACAGTCAACATCAATAGCCACATCAACCATTCTGTTTAGTAGTATAGGTATAATGTCCCATGATTTACTTTAATATCATAGTTTGCAGGGGTTGTGTTTTTAAGATTTTTTGAAAAAAAAAGTATCCGAATAGCAGACACCCTGGCATCTGACTCTCTTTCGCAGTTCGGCGAAATCACAATGCTACTATAATATTCGTACATTTGTATCAAATGTGATACTTTTTCTTTTTAATTTTGACGTGATACCTTATTTTTGAAATACCTATGATAATTTTGATACTTTTTCATGTTCTCAAATGTCTGGTAAACCAATTTCATTTTTCATTATTCCTTGAAGTTTCTTACGATAAATGGTTAAGAGTTCATTAGTCTAGGTTTATAAGTTACTCGTCAGTGGTAATTTGAATAAGTGCAGTTCTTTGAAAATTTAAAAAAATTAATAAGATTGAATATCGTGCGGTAATGAAATTCTTCACTAAGAAGGGATTTATTCCAAAACAAATAAAGGGTTAGCTGGATTCTGGTTATTGGGAAACTTCACCATCATATATAGTCATCCGGGACAAGTCTAAGCACTTCCATTGAGAACATGAGTCTTTTGAAGATGACCTTCGACCACGGTCATAGAGGAAAACGTTGAATTTGTCAGCAAAGTCGTTATTGTTTTTAGTGACCAAAGATTGAAAACTAAAGAAAGTACAACACAAATTGCCAAGAAACTTTTGTGCAGTTAAAAAACACAAACGCCATTCTGATGACCAGCGAACCGAACCAAAAAGGTCTTGGAGAACATTTTTTGGGACAGTGAAGAGATCTTTATGATTGATTTGAAAAAGCGAAATACAATGGTGACTGGTCTATATTATTCTTCACTGCTACATAAACTTCGAGCGGTTATAATAGAAGACGCTGAAAACTGGCAAAAGGTGTCCTTCTCTTGTACGCCAATGCAACGGTTCACACCGCTACTATTGCACAGGCCGACATACACAAATATGCCAAATTGATCACCCACTTTTAAAGCCCAGATTTGGCCCCTAGCTGCTATTTTTTATCCACCATTGAAGACTTACCTTCGAAATCAGGCGATCAAATTGAATGAATTTTCGAAAAATGTGTTAGAAGGCTAAACAATTTTTTCTGAAAATATGTCCTCCTACGTCCTTTATCTAAAATGACTGATATGGAATGATTTATGGCCAGTTTATAAAAATTAGAAAGTGTAATACCATTATTCAATCTTATTGCAAACATCCAGCAGTTTAGGCTGTATTCAGTGGTGCAAATGGACCTCTCTATTATATGAAGTAATGTCAAGATTGAGCAAATTCGAGAGATTGTTTCACGTAAACAATACTTGCTCTTTATAGGAGCAACTAAAAATTCTACAGCGATGACGAAATTTAAAAGCTTCTACTCATTTTGAGGTGTCAAAATATGTGTAATATACATTTTACTCGGTGTAAAGGTGTAAAATTTGACACCACATTGTAAAATGTTTATATCTATGGCAAAGATAGGGTAGTGAAATTCTAAATTTCTACAGTACCCATCTCTGTCAGAGTATTGTTTTTCTAAAGCATTTACATTTGTGTAATTTTGAAAGTAGTAGTAGAACTAGAGGTATTTTCATAGAAGGAATAGTAATTGTTGTGGTTTCTATAGTGGGGTCCTTTCATGCTAGTGGGTTGCAATGGGTGTACTAAGAAAATATAGTATTCGTCTCAATTCCGATGTTAAGATCACAAAAATCGTCTATACGAAAATATAGCAACATTTAAAGTATTTGCCATTACAACTGAACAAATTGGCATGTCTTTAGATGATTGAGACCTCTAAAACTTTCACAAAACTCAGTATACTCGTACATATGTGCTGATATCAAACAGAAATGGAGTACATAGAAGTGGAAACTCAGTGATGAGTTAAAAATGGAAGATAAAAGAATTTTCGAGAATAAATAGCATTCTTTAATTTTTATCACTTACAAGTTGCAATAATAAGAAATGAGTAAAAGTCGTATAATTCATAAACGTGAACCAAAATTTTGCATTGCAAAGAATTCGGAGGAAGACTACTGAGAATCTTTATTCATTTCATATTCTCATTATACCTATAAATAAAGTATATTAAACAGTAGGATAAATGGGCTAAAAGTTCAGTTTCAGTTGCGCACTCTCTTTAGATAGATAGATAGATAGATTAATACCTTATAAATTACATAAGATTTGACAATCAAAATTGAATACTAAAGGGTGGTTAAATTTTAAGGGCCGATGTTGAATGTGAACCACACCTAAACGTCAAGTTTTTTTCTGCATTTCATTTGACATTTCTCAATTTCAGATTAACTCAATTTGAACCATGGAAAGATACACAATCGAGCAACGCGTTAAAGTTATTCAGGCTTATTATGAAAATGGGCGTTCAAATCAAAATGCATATCGTGCATTTCGTGATTCTTTCGGTCAATTTAATCGTCCAAATGTGCGTACAATCGGAAAAATCGTGCAAAAATTTGTGCAAACCGGGTCTGTAGGAGATGTGAAAACACCAGTGCATGCTCGTACAGCTCGTACTGCAGAAAATATTGCTGCTGTTCGCGATAGTGTGGCTGAAGAGCCGTCCACCTCAACTCGTCGTCGTGCCCAACAATTGCACCTCTCACGCTCGTCGTGGATGAACATTATGCATAAAGACTTGCATTTACGCACTTACAAGGTGGAATTGACTCAAGAACTAAAGCCTCTTGACCATTTCAAGCGTCGTCAATGGTCACAATGGTGGCAAGAAATGGCAACAGTGGATGATCAATTTTCGAAGAAAATCATCTTCAGTGATGAGGCACATTTTCACCTCAGTGGATTCGTCAATAAGCAGAATTGCCGCATTTGGGCGAATGATAATCCAAGAGTGATTGTCGAAAAACCATCATCGGGCCGTATTTTTTCCAGGCCCGTCAGGCAGGTACTGTGAATGGTGTTCGCTATCGTGAGATGATAACGAACTTTTTATGGCCCGAATTGGAAGATATGAATGTGGACGATATATGCTTTCAACAGGATGGAGCCACTTGCCATACAGCTAACGAAACAATGGCTCTTTTGCGCGACAAATTCAATGGCCGTGTTATCTCACGTGGTGGCGATGTCAATTGGCCGCCAAGATCATGTGATTTGACACCGTTGGACTTCTTTCTTTGGGGTTATTTGAAAGAAAAGGTGTACGTCGATAAGCCAGCAACAATTCAAGAGCTAAAGGATGAGATAATTCGGCACATTAACGGCATAGAACCTCAATTAAGCCTCAGCGTCATCGAAAATTTGGACCATCGGATGGAGGTGTGCCGCCCAGGTCGCGGCAGCCATTTGGCCGATATTTTGTTCCATACATAATTGAACCATACCAATATTATCATAATAAAAAGAAATGACAGTAATTTTCTAAATAATTTGTGTTTTATTCAAAATCAACATCGGCCCTTAAAACTTAACCACCCTTTATAAGTAAAATTTAATGTTTTATATACTTCTTTCAAGCGGATATACATATACATTGTCGGATATACTGTAATATTAAAACTACATATATCCTCTCAAACATTACAATTTCAATCAAAGAGACCCGATGCACCGTTGCAAAGATCTAATGGCCAAAACACAATTCTGTGATGGTGATACCGTTGATATTCACAAACGTTGAAACAAAGAAATGAATAAGACGTAATATGTCAACTGTCATATGTGAAGTATGAAGTACGTAGTATGTACGAGTACTATTGCGAAAAATTCCTACGAACTCCTTTGTTTTAACTTTTGCGAGTCATCATACGAGTAAATATAACTAATGTAAAATTGTGTTTTAGGCATAATCATAGGGATTGAAAAACTCTAACTTGCAGTGTTTTCAAAAATGGAAAAATGTTGTGAAATGTTGCTAAATTGCAAGAAGTAGTACAGGATGACCGAAAGTAATACAAATACATACTGCATAGGTAGTACAATTAACGGCACTGATTAATATTGTTAAAAATCGAGTATCTTGTTCTTTATATCTGAAATAGCAAAGTTTGGTACATAATTCTATTAGGAAAACCAATAAAAAGCACTGGTTTTGTTCGTAAAATAGTGGTGTTTGTTAACAAATAAGTATTTAAATTAACAACATATTCTTGTGTAACTGCGTATACTTACATATGTATCGACAGTATAAACATGTTTATAATAAGAAGTGTCTTGCAGCCATTATCCGATTTGAAATTTTATTTATTATTTGTAAATATAATTGTAATTATTTTTGTCGTCTGGATTTAAAATGACCGCTAATATAATTGTTTGGCAACACTTAGCAGAAAAAAACAAAGCCGCTCCGAAGTTGTTCGGTAGCTTATACCGCCAACAGTGTTTTTTTCTCCCCATAGTTTATCTTTGGTACTCTCTTTGCTTTTCTTTCTCACTCTGACAGACCTTTGAATACAACGTGCCTACATTTGGTATCGTATTGGTGAGATTTTGGTGGGGACTGACTGTATTCTGTATTGTGGCTAACAAAATCCAACTGGTTTTTCAGTTCTGTTTCGCACTTTTAAACTGTCATTAGTCATCGGGCTCGATTTCTAGTAACGACTGTGTATGCTGACTGTTTCGTGCGGTTGAGTTAATTTGAAAATACATTGTTCGATACTTTGTGCATTTCGTTACTAAAATAAAAAAAATAAACAAAAGTCGAAATTAAAATACTAATAAAAATAAATATTCCAATTCAGTTGATTTTAAGTCTAATTGTTGTTCATTATAAGTTGGAAACTAGGTCAAAATGTGTTTAATATTTGTGAAATGAACCAAACATATGGTACTTAGTGATATTCTTCGAAAAGTGTGCTTTACAGAAATCTGAGAGATCTACATAAATATCTGTTTACGAGAATTTAACAAATTATTGTACAAGGTAAGATTTCAACTGCCACTTAGATACCAACAAATAACGTAGAAAAAGATGTAGGTACTGTGAATTAAAGAATTATTCATAGAAAGTTGGAAATTATCTTAAAATTGGAAAAGTTGCAATTTTTGATATATTGCATAAAATGTCAACACTAATAATTATTATTTGTGAATTTACTTTTATGGGACACAATATTACCACTCCATGCTTTTTTTCGCATATAAGTAGTTTCAAGTTCACACAATAAGGGTCAGTTTGTTGTCTGTACTCTGGCATATGTATAGTTGTGACAGATCTTTCCTAATGGTTTGAGTAAAAATAATTTTAGACCCATGGACCTGTAAAACTGAAACAATACCTTTACCTTGAGTGAACTGCTTCCAGGATTCCGACTTCATGTCTCAAAATGCAGGATAGAAGCAGCAGTAAAAGGGAGATAAATGTCAAATTTCCCTGCTAGACTTTAAATTTGAATAAAGTTCTTCTCATAATTTACTAATAAATTTCCTTGACTAATCAGAATTTTGAACCTGATGACTTTTATAGCATGCATAAAAGTAATGCACATAATGTCAAATTTTCATTTTGAAGCTTGATTTTGTGTTAAAATTTGACAGAAATAAAAAAAGGTCTAGAAATGATTTTTTTAGTTTTTCTGAGCTAAATTTGCCCGAAAGAGCTAAAAGTCCGAGCCCTGTCTGTTGCCTTGTGTCTATTTTTGTTTTATAAAATTTGTCACTTAAACGATGGTGAAGTGACGAATTTGGCTGATCTTGACGCTTGTTTTGGCGCACATTTAACTTGAAAAGATTTCATTATATTTATGCAATTTTATGCAATTTATCGATTTGTGTCGGCGTATCTAGTGCTCTATGATTCTCCGAGGGCCTTTTTAAGGCTTCCTTCATGAACCGACCACAATATTGTGCTTCCTTTACTTGTAAATGTGTAACGGGTAGACAATGGATCATTTTTTTTATAATATTTACATATATGTGTTTTCTGTTTTTTACATTCTGCTCTGTTAATATCATAATGAGTAAGAGGGCAGTGACTCTCTTTGCTGACTTTTGAATTATCTACTTGAAAAGATAAGGCATCTATTAAAGTTTATTTTTACGTCTTCAAGCGTACTTCTTTGAACTTTTGTTAACAAATGTTTCAAAATTAATTTATCTCACATTAGATTGCGATTGTGGACATCGTTTTTTTTTTGTCAGCATTATTTACACCATTGGAGCCTTTGTTTACTTTAAAACGTAAACAATTAAAGTCGCACAGCACGAGTGGCTCATTACATGCCCTCCAGTCAGACGCCAAATGTTAAATCAGTAAAAGTTATGTCCAGTACTTCTGTTTATGAAGGATGACGTATAGTTTGGTGTAAATACATATTCACATAAATATCTCCAAAATTTAAGTACATATAGAGTACTTTATATATTTCTGACATTTGTTCGCACGGTGGATCATACAAAGGTACTTTTGTTGGGCTCCGGCCCAGTTGATACATCTCTCCTCTTTAAATTCACTGCTAAACCTAGAAAATATAGCACAATTCGCCCAGAGATTCTTTTTTCGCACATTTTAGGCTTATCACTGTCTGGTTATTCTCTCCCGATGTGTGGCCATCCAAAAGCTTACACTTAGTGGAAGCAAAACTAGTATGCCCAGCGATAAATCATCTACCACCAACACTATCACTTGAACTTTGCTATTCTGTTGCTTCGTTTGATATGTTTTCCACGTTTAAGTTTTAAGAACGGTGTCTTACGATCTATACAGCGAAAAGCATTTGGATTCTTTCCATACAGACACCCTAAAGTTTCACTCCTGGCAATACCGCTCGACTGCTTCCTGTTCGCATATATTTGGTCCCATCGGGTATGTTATCATCAACATCATCATCTTTATGATTATACGTCACAGTTTGTAAGTGGGTCTCTATTCGACTTTATGAAGCGAGGTTTTATGGGTGTGACTGCGAGCACACCTGCTGCTGACGGATGATTTTTTTAATACCCAACTCCCATAATCACCTTCCAGTAGTTTGGACCCATTCTTTATACAGTACATACTCTAGGGACACAAGATATTAATATTCTAACCTAGATATAGGTCCAAACTCTCCATCATCTGCTTCTAGATGCGCTTATGGGGGTGCAACTTTGGATATTGAGGCTCCGGTATCAGGTTTACCTATTAATTTGTATTTTTTTTCTGTTAGTCTATTAAAGCATCGTTATCTGTTAAACCTACTAAAGTTGCTCATAGTCTGCAAAAAGAGCTCTTACTAGTTAAAATTTAATACTTTGGGGCTAATAGACCACACAAGGCCTGACCCTACTCCTTGCAGCAAATCATGCTCACTGTTGCTAGATTTAGGTAAATTTACCTAAAAGTGGTAATTTTCGACGATTTTTCATAAAAAGTTAAAAAAAAATGGTTTTTATTCTTGAAAAGAGGTAAACTTTGCATGAACATTCAGAAATTTTAAATTTTAGTAAAGTGACTGCATATCAACAAATTGTCCGTCATAAAGTCAACTCCATAGAACAGCATTTGTATCTCACATCAAATAAACACAGAAATTGGTCGTTTTCAGCAACGTCAAAGAAAGTATTTTGATCGCCAATCAAACGAAAAGTTGCGAACATCAAATTTGCAAAAGTTATTTGGTCCAGCTGACTTTTGTCATAGTCAACATTTTTTATTTTTTTTTTAAGAAAATAGGTACAAATTTCAATAATAAAAAATAGTTTGACAGCATATGCAATTGCGATTTCGCACCTGTTTTTATTATCGAACACCATGCTAACGTAGTTTGCAAATTGCATTTACGAACATGCTGCAAAAGCATTTTGACGACCCTACTTCGAAAAGTTTAGAACAGAAAAGTTGATGACATCATAGCACGGTTTTAGAGTATTTTGCTTTTACTTGATGACTCTGATCCGAACAGCCCTGGCCACGATTTTCTGCAACAATTTTTCGAAAAGTGTCAAAATCAACAGCTTTTTAAATTTTCATTACATTTAGATGTTTGCGTTGAATTTAGCTATAATATCAGGATTATATGTTGCAATTTGTTTTTCTTGTGTTGTTCTGACCGAACTCAGCTATAAGCGTTGTAATCCAAGAACATAAGAAACTTAGTTTGCACTTTTATCTACGTAAATACGGTTCTCCCTAATAATTCCTTGCCAAGAGGAAAAATAACAAAAGCAGCAATCCACACTACGTACTTACTCGTATGTATAGGTATATAAGTACTTTAACAAAATGTGTTTCTGTTTATTATTATTTGTGTGTATGCGAATGTATTTTATTTTCAAAGCAGCCAATTCACTCTCAAATATCCTAGTATACCTATATTAATGAGTGAATCAGAAAAATAGTTTAATCCTTTCGCACCTGTTGGGACACATATGTCCCACTCAATGTTCGCAAAGCCCTAACATCGAAAATTTGCACCCAAAAAGGGGTGAATTACGTCCCACGACGTATTTTAACCATTTTTAACAGATTATTTTCAAATTTAGTGCTAAAAATGTTTTTTGCTAGAAATGTGCTAAAGATAAGTCATTTGAACAGATCAACACAAAATTATTGATGTAAGTGCACTGACTGCATTCCAGGTGACGAGGGTTAAGATCTGGCATGAACGCCTCGCTACATTTCCTATAATTTTGGCAATACATTAAGTTGCTCATGCATTTATTTTCCAACTTCTCCTGTTAGTTGATCTTCATTGATCGATCATGCAAGCTACTGAAAATTGCACCAAAATCGGTACAGTGATTCCTGAGACTAGCGCGTTCTTACAGACTTAGCGGGTATTTCTTTTTATACTTTAATGGACTTGAACCATACTACGAAATGCAAAGCCCAAATTGGTAAATTTTCTTAAAAATTGGTTATTAAGTTAAAGTTAAATTCTAGCCCAGTCGTGTAACAGTCATGCTGTACGTGTTATATATTTTCACACATAATTAATTGCCGTTTTCGAAGGGCATGATTGATAAGTTTTTTCATTGCAGTTTTACTCTTAGAATTTTGTCTGACTTTCGCGAGAGGTATGAAACATGTTAGTGTTCGAACCTGAGTCTCCCGCTCAGTGGTCAACCCATTTAACGGTGATGGCGGTTAATCCGTTGAGTCACATGAGCACGTGATCTCTGAATCTCCATTAAAAAAATTAATTTAATAAAAAAAAATCCCAACCAAACATTTCGTTCCTGATTTCTAAATACTTTTAGAGCACTGCTTTGAAAAAATTCCAAAATTGTACGAAATTTCCCTCCCCTCATGCCTACTTAGTTTTCAGTTTTGATATTCATTACATGTTATTTTTGATTGCCTCTTGATATTGGGGTCTCCTTCTAGACCTTTCTCATTGTGATTCTGAGGACTTATACACAATTGTCTATTGGGAAGTCTACTCTCTCAACTACATACCATGTGATCATATGATGTGAAAAGGAACGATTCTCAATAACAACATCTAAATTGTACTAAATTGTATTGTTGGATTGAGTTACCAATTATTGTATTTAACTAAAATGACACTTTGTACATTTTATTCCCATTCAAATATTTGTTGGTCAATTAAGAAATTCAAATAAAATTACATAATAAAGGCGCTGACTCACTGTAGATCACCGCTGTCATGAATGGATACTATGTACTGGATATGTATATATGAACCCATTTGTTTCGGGCACGTAGGTGAATTGTTTGTATCTAAAGAGTTGTCTTACTAACTTTTATTCATTGATAATTGAAAAGCAATCTCAATCACACCATACTTACTAGCAAACAGGAAAAAACAGAGTTCGTTGAATTGAATACAAATTACGTAGAATTCAATATTACAAATAATAATTGGATCGAATTGGATTTGCTAAAACTTGCGTAATCGATGCTTTGCTCATTTGTTTGAATGCGCGAATAAATTGGAGAGGTAGGTAGATTGTAGATAAACATTTTCTTCGAATTCGGGTGAAAACTCAAGCGTAACGGAAATTAAATGTGATTAGGTACTCACTGTCTCGATTTACGGTCAAGGCAATGGTCATAACATGTTAATTACACTTTGATTTAAGGGTAATTTCATTCAATTATAGCCTTTTTGATTGACAGTCTGGAAGAAGCGTGCGTTAATGTCAAATCAAGTGGTTGATCTATGAAAATGAGTATGTATCTTACTTTACGTACTAATTTAAAGTCCATATTAACTTTTGCTGTTGTATAATAAATATGAAAGCAGTATCTCAAACTTAACTTTAATTTACGTACTTTTGAACGCGAGAAATTACGTGGAAGACATGGTTGCCAGTAGCGGTCATTACCAGGCATTTACTATTAACCCGCATTTGTTGTAAGTGTCACTATTTCTACGAGGCGTTTTTTTTTTTGTCACTTGTCCTTTATATGGAAAGGGAAAATGTTCCCTGAAAAAATGATTTCCCATACCTACTGCAATATACTCATTCCCCAAGTATGTACGAGTATAAGATAAATCTGGTGCATGGGCACATACAACACCCGAACTGTCTACTTCAACTATTCTCGAACTTCTCTTTACAAGGTCTTCGCTGAAACCAAAAACACTTCAAAGGTCACTTTCACAAAACCTTGCTGGTCTGCCGGTAAAGTTGTTCTCTATAAGGTGAACTTGCGTATCAGTTTCGGATGACGATTTTCGTGCTCTTTGTCTTTTCCGATGTGTATCTTTTGATACGTATCTCATATTCCATTCAAAGAAATATCTTACTCATTTAGCTTCTTGATATAAATGCTAACAAATTATTCCGCACAAGACCTACGAATTTTATATTATACATGCAGTCACTTGAATTTGTTTAGTATTATCAGGTAGCCAAACAAAAGCCGGTGTTTACATCAGGTGGTATGTACCGTCATAGCAGACTTTTTAGCAAATATTTGTTAATTTAAGGAATTTTTTAGCTAAAATATAATTATAATTTAATTGTCTATATTTTACGATGGAAGTCAAGGCAAGTTGAATTGTTAATTAATAGATTAAATGAGTTCATTTATATTCATTGCATCAGTTATTAAGTACGTCCATTCACGGGCAATTGGAAAAAAGCAAACGCCGAACTTTCTTTTTCTTCGTGAACTAGGTTTTGCGATGAGTCATTGTGAAGATATGGAGTGGTGAACTATATATGAACGTGTTTTGAACTGTATTAAACAAAAAATCAGTTCATTTAATGATTATAGGCATTCGAAATTAACGTGACGTAGGGTTGTTGAAATAACGATCAGTGCCGTGGTGTGAAAAGTTGAATTTAAATTATACGAGTATTTCAAATTTAGAGGGTAGGTTAGGTTAGGTTTGATGGGTTGACGTAAAGTGTGAAACAAACTACGCCACACTTAGATCAGTATAGATCCATTGTGATGCCCAAGGAGTGAAGCTTCCCCACTTGTGAAGTCTATGGGTTCTTAAACCAACCCGATGCATTTATAAATATGGTAATCCTATTTACCGATACATTTGAAAGTTCTTCGAAGTCTTGGAAGAAATATTTCCCTAGTATTTTGAATCTAAGGCGGTAGAGTCCTGGACAATGGCATAGGAATTGAGGTGTATCTTCGTGCACGTCCTCATTGCCACAGCCTCTACATATATCTTCTTCGCTAATTCCCAATTTCTTTGTTTGATAACGTAAAAAGTTGTGTCCAGTTATCATCCCCACTAAACCAGATAAGATATATCTGTTGAAGTGTAGGATTTGCTCTGTACGATTTTTATCGTAGAGCGGTCAGAGTTTTCTTGTAATTATACAGGATTCTAATGATCTCCATCTACTATTTGCTATGGCAATCATTTTATTTCTAACTTCTAGGTTCAGGTTGCAGGGTGGTGTCTTAACTGACAGGTCAGCTCACTCAGGATTTAGAGCTGAACCCTCCCTTGTCAGCTCGTCAACTTTCTCATTTCCTGAAACGCCATTATGTCCGGGTACCCAGCAGAGCTTTACATTGTGTTGCGTACCAAGAACCCACAGCTCTTCGCGACAGCAGCGCACAAGCTTCGATTTTATTTGCGTGGCGGAAATCGCTTTTATCGCTGCCTGGCTGTCAATGAAAAATGTAATATCATCTGGTGGTCCCGGGCAGCAGTTGCCACCGCCAAGACCTTCGCTTGAAAAACACTGCTATAGTCTGGAAGCCGAATTGACTTGTTCAAATTGAGCTTTTCAGAAAAAAAAACCCTGCACCTACTCCCACGTCCATCTTGGATCCATCAGTGTAGATGGAGATGGAGTTGTCATTTAGCGGGATATTAGTTTCCCATTCCTCTCGACTCGGAAATGAATTTGAAAACGGCTTAAATAGGGCACCATGTAGTCTGTGCTAACATCTCCGCTCATGTATTTGCGTAAAATCTGCGCATGTCCCGTCAAGTTAAAGTTAATAGATTTAGTATGGTCTCTAATCCTACAGTTGGTGTGGTTCTCATAGCTCCTGTGACACCAATGCGCGCCATTCTTTGTACTCTGGTTAGTATCTTGAGGTTTGTGCCCTTACTTGCGGCTGGCCACCATACTAGGCTGCCGTATGTCAGTACAGATCTCACAACTGCTGTGTAGAGCCAGAAAATGACTTTTTGGTTTGGGCCCCCAAGTTTTTCCAAATATTTTGCTACAAATATAGAGAGCTATCATAGCTTTCCTTGCTCTCTCCCTTGTGTTTAGTCCCCAGTTTAGTTTCTGATCTAGCATTAATCCTAGATATTTAGCTCTATCAGAAATTTTAAGAGGAGTGCCTTCAAAGGATAGAATTTTGAATTCCGGTATTTTCCACTTGTTAGTAAATATTGTCAGCTCCGTTTTTAGTGGGTTTATTGCGAGTCCACTTCTTTTAGTCCAGTTGCTGACTATCTTAAGGGCGTCTTCCATTTGGTCGCTTAGGGTTGGAAGGAATTTACCCGTGGCCAGTAACGCCACATCGTCTGCGTACGCTACTAATTTAGAGGGTAAGGCTTTGCTTTACTTTAGATGACGCTATAGTTTGGGGTGGACCTGCCGGGTCTCAACCAACAAGAGTCTTCAGCCAGGTCGATCTTGTGCTAACCGCCTCCAGTTTTGCACACGAAGTTGGTTGTAGTTCCCTTCCACGTATACGGGCCACGTTAGGGAGGTCTTCCTTTACCGCATCGTCCATCTGGAGCGTTGATATCCATTCGCTCTACATGTCCTAGCCATTTTAGGCGATGAATCCGAAAAGTTCTGACTAATTCGATGTCGCTGTACAACCGGTATAGTTAGTTGGTGTATCTTCCTCCATCCTTCATTCCCGTCGATACAAACGGGACCAAAAATAGATCGAAAATTGTTTTTCAAGACAACCATGGATGTTTTCATATGCCTTTGATAATATCCGTTCTTGTGTGCCGTATAGCAGGACTGAGATACTGATATGTAAAGTCGCCTTAGTTGTCCTTGAGAGAGCTTTGCTACTCAATTACATTCTTAGTCCAAAGAAACAGCGGTTGGCAAAAGTGATTCTTCGCTGTCATTTGTTTAATTTACAACGGAGCCTAAGTAGACTCACCTCAAAATTGTGGATGTCTATTCTGACGTTCTGCCCAATCCGCCGATGTTGACTGTCCCTTTTTGATGATAGCGTATATTTTGTTTTGTCCTCGTTAATCGCTAAACCCATTTTCGCCGCTTCTGATTCAATGAAAAAACTCTCGGAAGCACCACTGACAGCCCGCTACGTTCTTCCAATTATGTCAATGTGGTCGGCGTACGCGAGTAGTTGTAAAGACTTTTGAAAGACTGTACCCATGATGTTAGCTTGAGAATCTTGAAATTACATGACAACACTTCACTTTGTCGAAGTCATTTTTTGACATCAAAGGCATTAGTGATGTTGTTACCAACCTTTATGTAGCAGTGTGCATTCTCCATCATTATCTTGTACAGCCGGATGAGTTTGGCAGAGATGTTAAAACTAGATACGGCTCTGTATAACTCATTTCTATATATAAAATCGATGAAAATGTAGTGAATATCGATTTGGAGCCCCTTACCTAGCCTAAAACCACACTGATACGGACGAATCAGACTGTTGACAAAAGGTTTAAGTCGTTCACATAATATGGCAGATAGGATCTTATACGCGATGTTGAGGATACTAATACCAGTTCAAAAGGTCTCCTTTCTTGAGGATGGAGTATGCTTTCAACTCACAGATGAGTTGATGTATGCTCCATACCAAATTATCCCCAGCTGCCTTAAATACCTCGGTTAGACAGTTAGACCGTCGGCTCCCACAGCCTTGTTAGATTTAAGCTTACGTAAATATTGCTATCTTTACTTGACTTTGATCGGGTGGATGAAATTGTTGATCGTTTTCGTCTGGTTTGAATGGAGCATTTTTTACTAGAAAATGATTAAATTGGTGACTTATGCCTGGTCGGAGTTTGATTCTCTTCGTCATTTTTGAACGTTATAGCTTAAAGTCTTCACTAATGGAAATGATTGCATAAATTACGTTCAGTCGAATCGTATTGTAGTATTGCCTCTAGTTGGTCAGAAAAATGAGCACTGTAGCAATATTTTTCGACAGTGATATTGGAGAAAAAGCCCGTCAATTTATGCGACGTGTGTATTGTCGGATTATCTTAGGCATAGGTATTATATGTACGTACTGACGTTTTCAGATGGCGCTTGGAACTAATCGTATGAATACCGAAACTGGTCTATGGCAAAGAGGAAGTTTTTTTCTGATACTCTAAAATGGGGAAAAAAACTGGAAGGTAATCCTGGGAGCCACCGATTGTACCTGGGAGAGTCAGATTCCTATAACAATCCCCAAAGCTCCAGTCGAGGGAAACATTTTAGCTGAATCAAAGAATAATATGGTTCCAATAAGGGTGATGAACATGAAAACCTATAACGACAGCTAAGGCTGGAAAAGGTGATTCGAAAATGTACGCCTATTTCAATAGTTGCACAATACGAGAGCGAGAACGGGAGAAGATTGTTCAGCATAATAAACAGAAGACCTTATCGATGACAATAGGGGCAAAAGGCCTGATTTAAAGTTCCAGAAATTATTGTTATTGATTCTGCATAGACTATGTGCATGGCAATTAAGTCAACAACAAGGATATCTGCTCTTTGCCACTAATCCGTGACACACTGGATAAGGGTTCCAATGGTTTTTTATCCTCGAACGAACTGAGCTACTTCAATTTCAGGCAATTCAATTTCATTTGGGGTCCGGTGACTTTTTTTTACATTTAATGGATGATTTCCTGCTGTGATTAACCTAGAAAATGATATCGTTGACGCTGGGAAGATATTTGTGAGATATCACAACTTGGTGAACAGCCTGACAGACTTCTTTCAAGAAAACTAGACAGGCTAGGCTTCCTAGGACTTGGCATATACTACAGAGAATTCGTATGGGATTTGGCAGATGGAATTTGACAACTGACGAAAAAGAGAGTATAAATTAAATATGGTCAGGCTTAAGTGACACTGTGCTATGCGCCCATAATAGCATACGCCACTCCCGGTAAAGTTTTCATTATCTGTGCGTCCTTTCCCAGGTGCATGGTGACCAAGATAAATGGTAGCGTACTTCATAAAAAAAAAGCTCTTCAGGTCGAAGAGCAACTCCTGCGTAACTATCGCAGGAGTTATATATAAGAATTTGGCAACAAAATATTTCCAGCAGATATTCTTCTTCGCATATGTAGATAACGCAACTTTGATATGGCTCTACAGTTAAAGAATTCAGAAGATTAAGTCCCCAGGTGGATACTAATGCGAATGCATTGTCTTGGCGGAAATGTGGAACAGATTGCAGGTCTGCGATGTAACAAGGTCTCATGTTGTGAGCTCGATCTCAAAGTGTTGCGATCGATCACAAATTGAAAGCTCGATGTGAGACAGAGCTTATTTTGATATGCAAAAAGATGAGAAATCGATTAATTGCATGAGATCGATCTCATAAATAGTTAAGCATGGTATTTCCCTTACTCAGTTCATATATGATACAACTGTGAAGATAGCCAAATTTCAGATAAATTTCGTTACAGATCGATTTTATAAAAATAGAAGGTGTCGAGTTGTTGAAGACTTTCGTCGGCTGTGTCGATTTAGTGAAGAGGGTGTGAAATTATTAACTGAAGTTGGTCAGAACGCTTTAATTTTTAGTACTGCATCCCTCTTTCTCGCCTTAAACATTGGTAATTGTGATTTTTCGGACAAAATTTTATTTTTCTTCAGTTCTTCTACCAAAAATTTATTAAATTGGTCCAATTCACTGTTGAAAACCACACTCTCAGAAGACATTTTTCCATTTTTTTTATTTAACTAGCGGCAAGTTAAATAGAAATTCTAATCACAACTAAATAAGACAGAGATCTTTGAGATTTGACTCAAATCCATCTAATCAGAGCCGTTGAGAACGTTCTCTTTTTTGTTGCATATCAAACTGAGTCCGAGTTCCGCTTTGCACTCACATGTCAGCTCTGACTCTGAGATAGTGCTCATCTTTTTGCATACGACCCATTGCCTTACTACCACTATGCATGTACGATTTTACGGCAGCAATGTAAAACCTGCCAAAAAATCAGTATTGTGTCAACTAATAAACAGAAAATGTCCAACCAAACTGATCATTTAACGATCAATCGATATTTGACGTCCGAATTAGTAAGATGATCACCATTTCATAGTAGCCTGTCTGTATATGCCCAGAATATCGGGATGGTATGGGATTAAAGACAAGCTCTACGAAAACAAAAACTTCCAGCTGTGTGAGTAATTATCGGCTCATATAAGCTCTGCTGCACAACCATTCGAGATAATACTTAGATTCTGCTATCTAGGCTTTAGTAAGTAATCTATGAAATGATGTTCAAGAGGTAGCAAAGTAATGTACGAGTAAGTAACTTAAGCAAAAAGTTTCGACTATTCCGTTCACTAAATTATAAATTGGCCTACAAATTTGAGAGAAAACAGTTTAAGAAGGGTGCAGCTTAGTTTTCGTAAATTGTGAGAAACGTGGCTTAGTAAGTGCGTGGATCACTGAGCAGGAGTCTCTGGTTCGAGTCCCAGAAAACAGTAGACAGTGTTTTTACGGTCCCACCTCTCGTGAACGCCTGACAAACATTTACAAGTAAAATTGTTATGAGAAAACAATGTTCTCTTTTTAAAACTATAGGTCCCTTCCATTAATGAGTTGTACATTGCGAATGGCTGCGAGACGCTAGACCCTAGGCCCTATATGCACTGTTATTATTTTTATTATTATTATTTTTTTTAAATGGCAGCAATTAACATCCTTGATTACTAATCTTACTCGTATTTAAACCGATTTCTGTACTATATCAGAAATGTATGATAATACCAAAGACTTTGTATGGCAACCAACAAATTTGTTTGTCATTTCCGAGCACATGTCCGGACAATCAAGCAAGCTAAATGCAATCAAATATTTTTGATGTTTAAAAAAGAAGGGTAATAAAACGTCAGGACTACGTTGACTTCCATTTCCTTTAACTGACCTCTGTTAAGAACAGACTATTTGAACTATGACTTGTGAGGGTTAGTGTAGATAGTTAACTCACATTTACACACAATGGAATATCAATGTTAAAGTGATTGACGCATTTAAAACACACAAATGCATAGAGAAAACTATCTTTAGTTGAAATTTGAAAAGCTATCTAGACAGTCCATCAGATATGAATTATTTCCATAATTTTAATGACATTTCTCTACACCTCGCTGTGTATATTTTAAGTGTAGATTGTACCATTTTATTTGTATATATAATAATTTCTAATGAATCTGATCTGATCTAACCCTAATCATCAACCAAGTGTATTGAAGGCATCAAAAAAAAAAAAAAAAATCTGGTAAAATTAAATTCAAATTTACACGGAAAAGAAGAACTTTCCACTTAAGTGTCCACTTCCGTTGTATAACAAGCCCTCCCGAAAAAAATAGAAGAAAATTTAAACATCTTTCTGAGTTATACCCTTTTCATTTCAGATATTCCCCACTTTTCGTGACAAAAGGTGAGGCAAAGCAAACCAACGTTGAACTTAAGTACTCAACGCGCGCGCGCAGCTGTTGTATCTAAAGCGAAGAAGAATCTGACTGACTCAGTAGAGTATAGAACCCAAAAGTTAATTACCCATAACGCACTTATCAGAGTCATACAACCACATGTACGCAGACTGTATATTTTTATTTATATTTATTATTCTATTTTTCAACATTGAAATGTTGATGCCAACATAATCCCAGACTTAACCAGTCTTTCTGCTTGGCTACATAGGGCCGGGGCGGCATTTCCTTCTATTTTTCCGTGCTATCGTGTTTATGCTGCCTTGTTCGTGGTCAGATAATTACAATCAACGAAGTGTAAAATTTTTAATTTAAATCATCATCGTTGGTTGTGGGATATGTGTGAGGTTGCATCACTGTAGAGTAAATACAACACAATATCATCGCTTAAGATTCCTGATCAAATTTCGTTACGGATACTCCGTTGGGAGTTCGCGAAAAACAAAAAAAACACGTAAAGATAAATAAATAAAAGTTGAACAATGGAGTTATAATATGACTCACAAGATTCATCATCATTTCTTTAATTTTTTTTTTTTTTTTAGTTAATGCACGATTGTAGAGTCAGTACAGTGAGTGCCATTTTTGCAGGTTCACTGTAATTTTGTTTATCATTTTTAACAATTTTGGTGATACAACGTGACCCAACTACTCTTTGTAATTGAAAGTGACTATTGCACTGCTTCGCTGCTTCGCTTACTACCCTTTATAAAATTACTGGCCTTAATTCCACAATATGGATCAAAATATTTTGCCGCTAACATCCTAAACAGGTTCTAGCACCCATTCCTGTAATGCGAGGCAAATCATAAAGACCTACGAGTCGTACAGTTTCATGTCTTTCTGAAGAGCAATTATTTTCTATTTCTTGTTGGCATTTTCCAGGACTCGAACCTTGAGTCTCCTACTCAGTGATCGCTCACTTACACTGTAAGGAATAGTACTGTGCTTTAGGAATTATGCGTTGAGAGGGAATTTAGGTATTGGGGTGATGGAGAGTACCAACGGAAAACTATGTCGTATAGTGATCGGGGAATCATCCTGTTCGTTTAGCGAACTCCAATATGTCACCGATTCCTTTCTTACAGAAGTGTGTTATATCCGGTATTCTTGGGGATCTCAAAATCTTCAGTCTTAACCTCGCTGTTACAGGGCAGTGGCAGAGGAAGTGTTCTATATCTTCCCCCTCCTTCTCACAGATTGTTGTATCAGCTAGACCGAGTCTGAACGAATATTTGTTGAGATTGATGTGCCCTGTTAAAAGTCCCACCATCAATCTCAACCGTGATCTGCTTGAACTTAAAGCTCTTTTTGCTGTGTTGTTACTCGGTTCTATTTTTACAGATCTAGTCCACTTTACACGCGCTCCTGTCGTATAATCTGATTGATTACCGTTTTAATAGTTATCAGAGGGACCTCTATTGTCTTATCAGGATTTGGTTCTATGTTACTCGCTCCTTTCCTTGCCAGTTCATCAGCTTTTTCATTTCCCGGTACACTTTCATGCCCCGGCACCCATATAAGACGGACTCTATTGCGCCTCGCAAGTAAGTTCAATTTAGTTTTGCACTCTTAGTAGTCGTGATTTCGACATGGGATTTGTGATCGCGCTAATTGCTGCTTTGCTCTCCGAGGAGATGTCGATTTGCCTCTCTTCGCTGGTGTTTTCTGCGAGTAATTCAGTTGCTTTCATAATTGCAAAGACTTCTGCTTGGAACACCATTACAAATGGTTCTAGGTGAATAGCAAGTTCAATCGGTGGGTTAGCACAAAAAATGCCAGCCCCTGATTCCCTTGATATGTTAGAGCCGTCTGTATATACCGATTGGAGTTTCTTGTCGTTCTTTTATATCTCTTGTGGGGAAAATTGTTTCGAAGTTGTTGAAGAATACGATTTTTCAACGACATCACTGGGACAATCGATGGGTGGTGTCATTTCTCTTATCATTTCGGTGATTTTTCGATGTTCCGTATTTGCACCTTCGTTGAAATTGCCCATAATTCTAAGCCATGAGCCTGAAAGACCGGCGATCTTCTTCGCTTCGAGGTACACTGGTAGGATATTTAGGATCGTTTCCATGGCCGCGGTTGGTGTTGAGGATTGTGCTCCTGTGATACCCAAGCAGACCATACGTTGCACCTTTGTTAGAAAGTCTCTTGCATAATTTTTGTTTGTTACTTGGTGGCCAACTATTCCGTAGAAGATGATAGGTTTTATTACGCAATCGTATATCCAGTGGACCTGTTTTGGTTTCAAGCCCCATGACTTCCCGATGGCCCTCCTGCATATCCAATACGCTCCATACCAATCAAACAATGACGTTCAAAGTCACCTACAACTTCGCTCATAAGAATTTGTTTTCCTATTTCTAACCTTTTCCGAGTAAAATTAGGTGCATTTTTAAAAAGCTCAATCAATTAGTGTTTCGTTTTACCATTCTGGTATAGAATACTATAGATTGCTACAGGAGAGCTGTATGTACATTCAATTTGTTTACAACTGTAATACAGGGTCTTTCAATAGTCACGCCTAAACTTTGACAGCCAATTGTGCTTAGAATTTGAAATGACAGCGCTGTCATTCTCTGATGATTATGTTCTGCCATAGTTGTCATTTTATCACGAATAAGACGTAACGTGCCAGGTCGCGGGTTTTTGAAAAGCAAATGCAAACTAGCCGCCACGATCGTGAAATTTAACGCTTTTTTTTCTTTGGGGCTACATTAAGTCTGTGGCCTACGCCAATAAGCCAGCAACAATTAACGACCTGAAGAACAACGCCATTCAACATTGGGTATCTCGAATCGCCTCCAGCAAACAAAGCCGTGGAGGATATTTGAATAATGTTATTTTTAAAATATAATGGTTTAACCAGTAATAAATATTTCAGACAGACCCTTTATTATTATTAAATAATTTTATTTTGCTTTTTAAAAAATAAATAACCCTGTGAACCTATGTTCCTTTCACCGACTGTAGGAAGCACTTTTTAACCAACCAAACCGTAATAGTGATATAAATTAAATGCAACCACAAACTTTACTATGCTTCTGCGCGAAAGACTACAACAAGTTGCTTTGAAAGTATCTTCCGCTGATGTAGTTAACCAAAAAGTAATCGCAAAAAGCAATAAAAAAAAGAACACAAAGTAATAAGAGAGGAACTAAGGAAGTTCCACGGCTTCTTCTTTGTTGTCCGGCTGCAAAAAACTTAACTTCGAGGTGAAAAGGAAGAGCAATGGTTAATTTAGATGAAGGTGACGGTGTTCATTGTTTGTTGTATCTTTATCGTGTTTTGTAATTCAAAGAATGTTTCTGTTACATTATTGCACGCTAACTTGTTATTTGACTCTCTACGTACTGTAATGTTCAATTTTTTTTTAATTGTATCGTACACTATCGTGCAGATATCATTGGGACTTAGAGAAGGGATTGTTTTTCTCGATTCAAGGACCACAGATTGGCTGGGAGCAAAAAATATAATTTTGTTTCGAACACGCCAAAGATTGTGCGTAGGTTATTTTTTAATGAGTTTCACAGCGCCACACACAAGACAGGGATACCTAAAGCAAGTACAAACTGGTAAATGAGGTCAGCAACCAAGTAATTGATGAGATGCGTAGGTTTCTTACAACAAAAACAAAATACTTGTTACACAAGATGGAATAGGAATAGAGTGAATAGTTTTTGGTGTTTGTTTTAAGACATTTATGTCTCATAAATTACATTAAAAGTAATTTAAGACTGACTATTGTAAGTGCTCGCAATTTTAAGAAAATGTCTATATTCAGGTGAGTCATCGTAATAATAAATAATGCGATTTTAATTATAGTAATAATTACATTTGTTTTGTTCAATTTAAATATACAATACGAGTAGGCCAACACTGGCATCATGAGTTAAGCGCAATTAAAGTAATTCTGTGAAGTCGTTAAAATTTTAAAAATCTTACAACTCTCGTGAGTTTCATTCAATTTAATAAATTTTATTCAACTAAAATTAGATGAAGATTTAAATCACCTTTTGTTCAGTGTTTTGCAAGTTCTGGAAAAGTGATGATTTTTTTTTATGATTGATGAACACATTTGATTTATTTGCCATCCATTTAACTCGAGCAGAAATAATTGTGGTATCGTTCATGCCGGCCGGTCTGTTTAAATACGGATGGCACAGTATTGATACCTGCAAGTAAACTTCATGATCGATAGAGATACTTACTTGTGTCAGGCATAAGTCCATTTCAATAGCGTTTCTTACATGTTCAACGTTCAATACGCCAATGTTCCCAACAAACGGACACAGCACTATCCATGTCTGATTTAACCTAACATACAATATATTTGATACAGTCTTGTCTCTAGACAGTGTATTAGGTGAATATACTTCTACGACATTCTTGACTAATGTCGGTGTTCACCAGGGCTCAGTACTATCTCCGAGCCTTTAACGATTTCTTTTCGATTACTCGTAATCTTATTCATTCTTTTGCGGACGACAGGACTTTTGACTTTGTCTCTTCTCTACTCTAACTACTCCACGGCAAGGATCCTAATTCGTCGATTCATAGCAGCAGATAATATCTGCTGAACTTAATTCCGATCCTTTTGTCCCACGCAGTTTTCAATTTTTCCTCCAAAAGAAGAGTTTTCCAGAAATTATTTTATGACAGTGCGGTCTAAATACATCACACACTTTTTTTTTTCTTAAGAATTTATGGGGGTATCTTATCATTTTTGTCCTGGAGTGTGTGTTACTCTAGAACTCCAGTGGAACCAGAAAATTACTGATGTTGCAAAAGGTGGTTTTTCTTTCATGTGACTGCAATCTGTAAAGCTTTACCTTCCTCAGTATTTCCAGAAACCTATAATTTGCGAATTATAGTTTGCCCCTTATCTATCCACTCGTTAACTCTTCCCTATATCCTTTCCTTTCTCTTCATCATTTGGTTTAAGAAACTTCAGAGAAATACTGATTTAAGTGGTGGAGAACATTTAAAAAAAACAAACAATTGTCAGGGAGAATGACATTCGATTTCGATTTGTCCACAAAAGTATTATTCAACAACAATGTATCCGTACATACCAATCAGTTACTCTAAGTTTGGATCTTCCCTGTTTCTCAAACAAATGATTTAATGGCCCTTGTGAATTATTTTCAGTGTATCCTTACCTTGTTGGACTATTTGCTTTTTAGACGGAGAACTCGTATACACCGAGACAGCCTCTATAAAAAAAAAAATCGAAGAAAACTAATTGCGATCTATATGAAACCAACTTGAGATGTAATCTAAACCATTCAAGAACCCGTGGAACCAGTCACTACCTCGAATTGAACAATAGCAGATGCCTTTACCCCATAAAATCTACAAACAGACCGTGGAGCAAAAAGTTATCAAAACTTAGATAGATTCAACGTACCCCAACTTTTCAATAACTCTAAACGTAGAGGAAATTCAGAAAGCTACACGACGAAGCTCACTACCTACAACCTGGAACTTAGGAAGCCAAAAAGAGAGAGCCACAGGAATGGGAACTTCTTTAAGAACATTATTGCCACACCTGAAAACAGGGAAAAATAGAAGCTGGTAGGAACCATCTGTACTAAACAACGGTTAGATTGGAACATAAATATCTTCCAACAAAAAGGACACCTTTTATCCAAAATCCTGAAAACCTATCAGTGCATATGTGCGAAAAAGGATAAGAAAGTTGTAGATGACTACATCAGAACAATTGTATTGGGTTTATAACTTAATTCGTGCGGTTTTTTTTGTCAAAATTTGAACGTTTTTTTAAGAAAAACATGTACAATAGTATTATTCAAAGTATTGTCCATCTGTCTATGGCTTTTTCCCATCTTTCTGGCAATTTGTGGATCCCATCCCAAAAGAACTGCGCCGGCTTGGCAGCCAAGAATGAATCAAGCCAATTTTTGATATTCTGCTCTGATGTGAACCGTATTTCAGTGAGGGCGTTCTGCATCGACCGGAACAAATGGTAGTCAAAAGGGGCAAGGTCTGGGCTATAAGGCGGGTGGGGTAAAACTTCCCATCCACTGTTTTCCAAATAGTTCTTAACCGGAATAGCAACGTGGGGCCGAGCTCTCTTCAAACGGATTAATTGTGTTCGGTAGCGTTGTCCATTGATGGTTTCACCCGGTTTTAGCAGCTCATAATACAGCACACCCTTCTGATCCCACCAAATACAGAGCATTACCTTCGCGCCATGGATATTCGGCTTTGCCGTTGATTTGGCTGATTGGCCGGGTTTCACATATGATTTTTTGCGCTTGGGGTTGTCGTAATGGATCCATTTTTCATCAATAGTAACAATCCGATGCAAAAATTACTTCCTTTTGTGGCGTTCCAGCAGCATTTCGGACATGCAAAACCGCCTTTTGACGTCTCTCGGCTTGAGTTTATGTGGAACCCAATTTCCTTGCTTTTGAATATATCCAGCTGCTTTTAAACGTTTTGGAATGGCTGCTTGAGTGACACCCAAAGATTCTGTGAGCTCTTTTTGTGTTTGGCAACAATCTTCATAGAGTAATGCTTCCAGTTCTTCATCTTCAAACTTTTTTGGCTGCCCAGGACGTTCATCGTCTTCCAAGCCAAAATCACCACTTTTAAATCGTGCAAACCACTTTTGGCACGTTCGCTCAGCTAGCGCATGTTCACCATAAACTTCCACCAAAATACGATGACTTTCGGCAGCAGTTTTCTTCATATTAAAGTAATGAAAAAACACTTTTTCAGGCACAAAGTTCGACATATTTGAGTGAAAAAAAATTATTGTTGTTTACCCTTCAAATGAATGACATATACTGAAATGACGTACAATGACAGTAGCTTTCCAACGCATGTTCCAATGGAATAATACAAGTTACGCCATCTCTTAGCAAACCGCACGAATTAAGTTATTGACCCAATACTAGTCCAGCATGTGTTTCAAGCACGCAGATCCACTCTATGGACAGAACATTAAAAGTCAAAGACACCGCTATTTTCACCTTTTAGAAATAGAACGAAACAACATGCTAAATACGAGAACTACTTAAACACTGGTGGGACAAACCATTATTCAAATTAGTGCACCAGTAGGCTATCATCTGGAAGGGGTCCTGTCACCTGTAATGTGGAAGTAGTAGAGCCTAGACAGCGATCGATTTTTGGAGACAATTTGCCACCACTGTTCCTGAGCTCCTTTAACATTGTTGGCTTGTTGGCATAAACCAACGATTTAACGTAACGGATTTAAATAAATCCATCGGTGATAAATCGTATGAGCGAGCTGGCGATTCGACCGGACCATTTCTCGAGATTAAACGATTAGCGAACTTCCTATTCAATAGATCAATTGTTTGACCAGCTGTGTGGCATGTGGCAAGATGGTGCCACATGCCACATATCACTGGTGTCAAGTCCATCCAATTCTGGTCAAAAATAGTTTTCCAACATGGCACGATACCGAACTCCATTGACCGTAACATGGCAATCATTTTTATCGACGAAAAAATACGGTCCAATCACACCTACGGCATGAAATTCACACGACACGGTCACTTTTTGTGGATGCAATGGAGTCGGTTGAAGCACATGCGGGTTTGTTGACAAAGCCATTAAACCAAAAATGAGCTTTATCGCTGAAGATGATTTTTCGATGGAATTCTGGATTTTCTTCAAACTTTTGCAGAGAAGATTTGGCGCCTCAAATGATCAAGAGGCTTCAGTTGATCTTGTAAGGGTGTAGGGCAAGATCTTTACGCAAAATTCGCCACAATTTGGACTGAGAGATTTCCAATTCCTATGCGCTAAGGGCCCGGACATATGAATCACTCTGAACGCGTGTTTTAAATTTATTTGTTGTGTGTCAATGAAAGTAGGAACTAATCAAAATGCTGAGCTCCTACAAAATAGCTTCTAAGATAGTACCTAGACAAATTCAAAAATCTTGGCAAGGCTAAAGACGTCACCCTGTGCTTGGTGCAGATCATGGTGGAGTAGATGATAATGACGAGGCCAATAAGCTGACGAAAAAGGGTACGGCAACTCTGTTCGCATGAGTAGTACCATGGGATGTCTGCTCATCAAGCTCTGGAGGAAACTTCAAAACTCTTTTGAGCGATTAAAAGTATACAAAATATTTTTTTTTATATTAGCCAGAAGACACAATAAATCTAATTCCTCGCTTTTGATTCATTCATACCTTGTTAGATCGCTGATTTTATCGCCATGAAATTTCTCCTGGGAAACTTTTAAGGCGTCCGTGTACTTGTAGTCAAGCCCACTAACCTCTCTACCGTCAAGTCGACGAGAGAAAATATATGTGCTGCATTCGAATCCTTTGATGACGCTGAAATCATAAATGTCTATCCTCAATTCATTTTAAAATCTTCTAAAGTTCAATGAATGCATCCATTGTCTTTTGCAACTTTTCTGTCACACTTACAACAATTTACGGATCATAGGGGTCAGTATTATTTAATACCTGTGCAATTGGCACACCTTTCCTCTTCTCTTTACAACCATCGTTTGTACCTAACCTCATCAAACCACCGTATTTAAAAGGTTTAAAACTTTATAGCTAAGATGTGTAATGTTAAGACATACTCGTACCTCTCATAAAATCGTAACACGTTAGCCTTGGACCTTCTCTAATATTATGTTCTCCAGCAAACGGTTGACAAGTTATAAAGATAATTGCGTCTATGTAATAAAATTTTTTTTTCTCAAGTAATTAACAATAATAAACTTGTCGACTTTTTCAGCCATTTATCCATTACTCATCGCATATAAGCAATTATGCTTCCATTTTGGGCAAAGAATACATCCTGTCCAATGCCAAATTCAGTGCTGAATGTCTACACACTGTCTCCGGTTGGTAATTCACTTTCTGACTTTTCTTCTCCTCTTATATTAAATAATTTATTTAAATTTATACGCACACAGAATATCAGTTCCTGTCTTAAGAACCGTATCGCACATTGTGTTAATGAATGGTGAACTTCCCGTCTTGGGATTACATTTAAACGTTTACGAGTACCTTAACCAAATCGATTCTTCTGCTTCGATCGCAGAGGATTTCCGGCTTATACTGTGACAGTGGCATATAAAAATGCACAACACAATGGGGACTCTGTTTGATTTATAGAAATGACAAAACTAATGCAAATATAAGCGACTAATTGCAGAGGCATTTGGAATTTACAATGTCTACGAGTATGACTAATGAATATGAGTACGCCATAAACAAAACTAATAAAACTTTGTTGACAAGAGTTGTAAGCAAACAAGTTCAACTCCATAAAAGTGTATTAAATTTATAATTTAATAGACTTAGGATCTAGGAACTACGAGTATAGATAAAGGTTCCAACAACTTTCTAAATCTTACCATAAAATTATAGAGAAATGCGGCACTTTGATTTAATTACATGCGAGTATCAGATGCAAACTCTTAGCATTTGATTATACGAGTATTTGACTATCTAGCTGCTGGCGCGTGCTGATCGTTGGCGCCTTCCAAATAAAAGAATTGTTTCCTGACATCGGCATATCAAGATCTTTTGAGTATTCCCAACTATAACTTTTCCAATCCAATCCAATTCAATCTAATATTTGAAGACAACAGGATGAATTACGAGTACGAGTACACAGGCATGATGGGTGAGCGTCTAGTTTCTGTAAAGCACCACGACACAGTAGAGAAGTGTCGACGATATATTTTCATTGAGCAACTTTAAAATAAATTATTTAGATGTTGTTATAAATCGTGGTTAAACGTAATTGCCACAATTATCCGAGTCCTCTTAGTGCTATTAAACAAATTTGATCGAATTATCTAATTAAATTCATAGTGAAACATATTCGGCGGTTGCCATCCGTCCGTAACGGATTTTGTTATACCCAATCCATTTGTATCGATATTTTTATAATTCTTTTGGTGAAATAATGTACCCCAATCAATACTCCAACATGCGACGTATCTAAAAAAATATTTTTCTTTGATAAAGTACGAGGGCTGATAAGTTCGCGGTCCAAGACATTAAGTGAAAGAAGAGATCCGATTAAAAAATTTTATTTCTCAATATAATCCCCTCGAGTAAAATGCATTTCTCACATCGGGCATACAGCGCCTTAATACCACCAAAAAAATATTCTTTTTCTTTGACTTCAAAATGACTTCTTACGGCCACCTTGAACTCGTTTTCATCTGCAAATCTCCGGCCTCGTAACTCCTTTTTAAAATTGGAATAAAGGGAAAAGTCGTTGGGGGCCAAATCTAGGCTGTAGGGTGGGTGGTTTATAGTTGAAAACCCTGTGTCTTTTAAGACCTGTCTCGAAACTCGCATCTTGTGATTCTGATCAAAAAGTACCCGGAATTTCCCATTCAAACAAACCGCGCTTGTGATATTTTCAAAACCTTTTTTTAGGTTGGTACGTCTGTCATCTGGCGCTCAAATATCTGTTTGAGCCATTTGTCGGGAGTCAAGTCAGTGTTTGTTGTGTTCTGCATCGCATTGATGTCGCTAAAGAAATGATTTCTTTGGGCCAAAATGTTATCGATGGCATCATTACCGGTAACGAGATATGGGTCTATGAATATGATATCGAAACTACCCAACAATCATCGGAATGGAGCTCCTCAGACGAGCCAAAACCCAAAAAAACACGACAGAGTCGATCCAAAATCAAGGCTGTGTTGACCGTTTTCTTTGATTGCCGTGGTGTGATCCACTCCGAATTTCTTCCGCCAGGCCAGACTGTAAATAAGGAGTATTGAAGCGTTTGAGAGAAAAGATTCGTCGCAAGAGGCCAGAATTGTGGAGAAACAACTCGTGGTTTCTTCACCACGATAACGCACCGGCTCACACATCACATCTTGTACGCGACTATTTGATCAAAAACAATGCTCATACCGTTCCGCAAGTTCCGTATTTACCTGGCATGGCTCCTTGTGACATTTTCCTATTCCCACGACTCAAGTTACCACTTCTCGGAAAGGGTTTTTAGACGATTGAGGCGATAAAGGAGAATTCGCAGAAGGAGTTGAAGGCGATTTCAAAATCGGCCTATGAAAAGTCTTTCGAAGATTTTTAGGAAGCGTTGGAATATTTGTATTGCTTGCAATGGAGAATACTTTGAAGGGAATAAAATGAATATCGATAAACAATTGAACCGTTTTCGTTTTATTGAAGAGTTCCGGGTACCTTTCGATCAGAAGGTAGTGCCTGAGTTTCCTACGTCACTTCCATACGACCGCTTCACGTGCCTGAGTCAATAAATTTGCGTAATATTAACCATTTATTGTAGTCCCCTTTGGCAGGTAATCAATTAGCAAAACACATTCGCTGTCCCAAAAAAAACAGTCGCCATAGGCTTTGAAGCCAGCTTTTCCACTTTGAATTTCTTCGACGGCATCTCCCCTTTTTCAATCCACTGCATAGACTCTTGTTTGGACCCCGGATCGTATTGGCGAACCCAAGTCTCATCTACAATTACGATTTGGTTGCAAATTTCGTCAAAATTGTCCCCGGCTAATTCCAAAAAATCTTTACAGCACTCGAGTCGTCGTTGCTGGCCGAACGGCGTGAGCATTTTCGATATTATTTGCTAATGTGCAACTCGTCCGCTATCTGCCACATTTTTATGGGCCAGAACTAATTTTTCAACTTTTCCGACGTTTCCTTCAGTGACCACTGACACAGGACGCCCTAAGCGGGTGTCGTCTTCACAGCTCTCTCACCCTTGTTGAAATAAGCGAGCCCATTTTTTTGACCATGGTATACAAAGGCCCAGAATCCTGAAGAGTAGATGACATGTATTCGAAAATTTCTTTAGGCGATTTTCCTTTTTTCACGAGGTACTTTATCATGGCGCGATGTTCAAAATTACGAGAATTTCGGATTTCGGCTGACATGGTTTATCCTACCACAGATAATAGCAAAATGAAATTATTATTGAAACGAGGTGATACTAAAGAGTCCCGCAGTTAGTGTTAACGTCACTAATGAGAAGATGACTGGTTGTTGAGTATCTCAGGCCGCGACTTAGTCGGCACATCTAAATATCCGACTCAACTTAATCAAATTTCATCAAAATCTGTTCAGTAGTTCTTCAGTTAGATACTCGTATGTGAGAAAGATGGTCGATGATTTTTAAAAGTCCTCCTCATGCCTTTTTTATTTTTTATAATTATTTATGATGACGATAGAGGAGAGAAATACTCTTCCCACTGTGACCAGACAAGATCATTTGTGTTGTTCGCCAATGCCTTATGGCAAAGTAACGATAGCTTTGATCTTGTTTTAAGGTTTAAGTATCGAAGGAACCCGGAAATTGATTTTTTCTGAAAAGTTTCAGATTTCAGATGAAGAAACGAATCCCTTTACGAGGAGTTTATGTCTGCTGCGAATAATGGAGGGATATTCTCACAAGATGTGCTCAGCGATTTCTTCCTCTTGCAAGCAGAGTTGGCAAAGATCTGAAGGAGTTTTGCTTTTGAGTTCATCCGCAATTGCATTACCTTCGACTACCCTATGTCCAGGAACCCATATTAGAATAATGTTGTTATGAGCAGCTAGCTGCTTTAAGGTATTTAGGCTATTTAGGATTTCATTGCCACTTGACTGTCAGAAAGATTGTTGACGTTGGCTGTACGTCTGAGGCACTCCCTGGCGCATAATTCTATGAATAAGATTTCAACCTGGAATACGGATGAAGAGTGTCCCATAGGGACTTCTATTTCAAATTTGGGGCAAAAGACACCCGCACTAACTCCATTCTCCATTTTATCATACAACTAATTCACCCGATTTAGATTATTTTCAGGTAAGACTACTCTACCACCTGCCAGTGAGTAGAATTTCATCAAAATTTGTTCAAAAATGTCTGACATAGGTGCTCAATAAATACGATTTAAATGTTTACACCGCGCTCTCCACATCTTACCCGTACTCTGCCCGACTTTGACTATTGTAAATAAATAAATTTTGTTTACATCACGCGATTTTATTTAGCGTCACGCCATTTTATGTGTCCGTCCAGTAGTAACACTTGACCTAAATTATCGATATTTTTACATGAATGTCGTGAAACCTAGAATAAAAGAGAGGTTGTCTGATATTTATCTAATGTAGCTTCAAAACGGAAGATATATACGATACTTTACAGGTTGTAGCTTTATTATTTCGCTACATTACAAAGAATGCATCGAAATTAGTATACTTCTATCTGAAAATAGAATGCAAATTACAGAAATATTACAATCTCTTCAGAAGGGATCGTATGATATGTTATCCCTCTTTACTTATTTTCTGACTAACTTGCTGACCTAGCCTGTGCGGCGTTTATATCCTCAATTTTCTTAGGCCCAACGCACACCAAAGCGATGTGACAGTGACTGAAAAGATGTAGCTGCTATGTACATCCCCGCTCTACTAGAATCGCGCAGTAGATATAGTTCACATAAGCGGTAAAACTAAGACAAGCAAAGGCACTCCTAGGAAACTACAATCGTAGAAGTTTTAAGGCCTGCATTAATCTAAGTAAAAATAAGCTCCAAATACTTACAAGCTTCCCCACGGAACACTGCAAACTCGGTGAACAGCTCAAGAAGAAATATTCTGTTGCTGTTGCAGTTTCCGCAAAAAATAAAAAAATAAAAATAAAAACTCAAGGAAACTCCAGGTCACATCCTCAGGAATTGAAGGACACTATCTGGGAGCAGAGTAAGTTGTCTGTGAGCGTACCGAGGAATCAAGGAAGGACTTAAATCGGGGAATCGGAAATTGACAGCATTCTGAGTTTTGGATATACGATTATGAATAAATTGTCCGTTCATCTTTTAGCTGATTTCTGATGACTAGTAGCGATCCATACAAATTGTGACCACCTTTAACTTTGTGGTGACTCTATTTGTGACTTTGATGTCGCATTTCCCTGCAGCTTCTCCGACTCAACCAGCGTATGTGGGATGTGGTTTTCTACGATGCAGAGTACAACACATTGATTTAAATGTGGCCCACTATCCTATCTATCTAACTATCGTCCGGTTTTGCGACCTCATTTTCCCACAGCAATTTGTCCATCCCACAAAAATGCATAGTTCACAATGTATATTTCCAGAAATTTCTTTTGTCACGTATCACGTATCACAGTACTCTGCATTTCCTTTATTTTCATACGGTACTGCAACTCAAGCTGGGTGCATGCTTTACTGCCCGAACACAATGGAGAAGCGCTGCAGTAGATGAAGTCGCTGTAGTATAAACTGTCAAATAAGTGGCTCACTGAAGTGGCAATGCACGTACACAATGGTGAAGCGCAGCTCGATTGCTTAAACTGTCAAAACGAAAAGATAATTGCGCTGTGTTTCGTGAAAATGTTTTTTGTAGTGGATTTATTTTATAATAATGACTGAGGAAGAATAAATCGCGCTATGAATGTCCCCGTAGATGGCTCTGCCATTTTGTTTTTTTTTTTTTTGTTTTTGTTTTTAACTGTCAAAAAGTAGTGCAGTTCGCTCAGAAATTGAAGTTAACTCAACTTGTGCTGCAGCTACTTTTCGTACTTCAGCTGCAGTTTCGCATTGTGCGCGTGCTATAGGGAGTACGTGTATTTCAACTCTGACTAAGCTGTATCTATTTTTCGAATGCGTCTTACGAGATTTACGGACAACCTCATCCTCCTTAAGAAATCTCCACAATAGGGCTTTCGATACCACTCCACTGCTAGTCTAAGTTCGGTGGCATGGCGCTGCTGATGTAAATGCTCCATGATGGTCCCTAATATCTTGGTTCACTGTAGGACTGAGATATCTGAGCGCATTTGCGTTGTACTTCCTCGCCAATCAATCTGATACTGATGAATAAACACAGCACAAATAACGATCAAACTAAACCATTTTCGAAACTCCCTCTTACTTCATGTCCAATTAAACATCAAATAAAGCTAATCTCCGTGAAACAGATAAACGAAACGCATCTTTCTTCACCTCCGCTGCAATGATGATGATGATGATTCATCCGAATCCAGTTTCAAAGATTGGCAATCAACTCGAGCTCACATACGTGTATTGCAATATAACAGCTGCTGCTGCTGGCAGCAATTCTATGATAAATTACCTAATGACTTATGGCTGTGGCATCGTAAATCTGCGAACCGAAAGCGGCAAGAAAAACCCGATCTGAAGCTTCATAATCACGACGACCGCAAACTGAGAGTCACCCTCTGAGATCTCGCGCGCCACATTTGTGGTTTCCGTTCGGGGAAATGGGAACTCGAATCAATCGTAATAAAGAGGTGCATTAGTTGCATTGATGCACATATGCGCCATGCGGAATGCATTTTGTCAACCTACTCTCACCAAAATGCCTCAAAAACGCCTTGAAGTACATAGCGCGCAAAAACTATATGGCGTAGTTGGAGCTGGAGACATAATTCGATCGGCGAGATATTTACGGTCACCGGCGGACATGTAGTTCTGTTGCAATACCATATCAAGCTGCGTTCTGGACTTGAGGTTGTGTCATGTTTTTTTTTTTCTCCGCATGTTCCATTGAACTTGATTTGTCCGTCCGGTAATATGCTCTTTTAATGGTCAGTCTTGAGACTTGTTTTTATTTTTTCTTTGGGTTTCTTGTTTACGTCCATCGAACAAACGATAGAGGTACGGCTCCTCATTTCAACCGGTTGGTTTACTGTAGGCGTCTCTTCTCAAAGACATTTATAAGTATCTTTTCCTGCAAATATAATAACAAGGCACACGTTGTGTGTGGTGTTTGGAGTGCATTATCCATAACCACCCACTTTTACGGTTAGTAAGTGGATATATTTTACTAGTTTGGTTGTTTTGCCAAAGGGTATTGACTGATAAAAGAACGGAATGAGCATCGCATTTGGAAGTATGTAAGTACCTACTTCCTCTGTCATGCAACTTTGTGAGGCTACGACTGAATGAGATATGGGAATACTTACTGTAGCCCTAATTGAAGGAAGTTGTCCATACAAAGTCACCTCCTACTACGATGAGGTTAAATTTTTCGGTTTTCGATAAGCATTCCCTTGACAGAGTACCTTAGACTAGTTTCATTACCGAGCATCCTTGGTCTTTCGAACGCAGAATTTGAACTAGCTAGCCCTGATATCCCAAAGGCGGGTAAAATAACTAACGCTAATGCCAAGGACTACAAACTAATAAGTCTATCTTCATTCCTACTGAAAACACTGAACGGCTAATAGATATGCACGTCAGAGATGAGATTGGGGATAACTTTTTATCAAAATCACAATATGCTTACATAAAAGGAAATCAGTAGATACTGCTCTTCACAAGGTGGTTTCCACCATAGAAAACACTCTTCAAGTGAAGTGAATACACGATGGGTGCATTTCTTGACATCGAAGGGGCTTTCAATAATGTAAGTACCGAAGCTATAGTAGACAGTTTGCGCAGGGCTCAAATACACTCGGGCATATGAGTATATGCATAATCAACTCCACACTAGGGAGCATAAGGGGAAGAAAACGAGTCAAACGGGGCACCTCCCAAGGCGATGTCCTTTCACCACTCTTATGGCTACTAGTAGTGGACGAGATGTTAGATACGAGTATACTAGAAAGGAATAGTTTTAACATAGCGGCCTATGCCATCTAGGTATCCGGAAAGTTCATTCCGGTACTCAGCGATCGACTCAATTATGCATTAAATCTAGTGAATAACTGGGTCAAAGGCAGGGGTCTGGAAGTGAATCCGCGGAAAAACGAGTTAGTGCTATTTACGAGGAGAAGATCGACACCAGAATACGATGGTATCGAGCTGATACCTCAAGTAACTGCAAAATATCTGAATTCCAAATTAAACTGGAAAGCTAGCATTGACAATCGAATCAAGAAGGCATATGTTGCACTATACGCATGTAGAAGAGCATTCGGGAAATCTTGTACGCCTAAAGTGGTACACTGGCTATACATTGCGGTAGTAAGACCTTGAAAGAACTTGAAAGCATTACAAAGATTCAACGGGCAGGCTGGGGGGATGAGATCAACACCGACAGCAGCTCTGGAAACAAGACTGAATCTTATTCCACTTGACATATACTATGGAAAGCTAAACCCTACGGTCATGCCTCAATTCTAAACCGATGGAATATATCGAGACTCCGGATGAAAACGGACTACATCATCCCCATGCCAAACTGCAACCGAAAGTTCTCTATTAGAATTCCTAGCAGGGATGAATGGGATGAGGGAAGTGTCTGTTTCGAGAATGAACTCCCGGTACTGGTGCCGGCGTCTACTGTGAGTCTCGAAATATACGTCGCTCGTTTAGACTTAAAGATGGTTGTAGTGTTTTCTAAAACGAAATTGCTGCAATAAAACAAGCTGTGGATATGATTATTGACGACGATATTTCAGGGCAAATAATCAGCATCTATGTTGATAGCCAAGCGGTCATTAAGGCGTTACAGTCATCACTAAGATCCAAGCTTGTAGAAATTTGTAAAAACGACTGGATGATATCTCAGTGACCAAAACGGTGACCCTGTGCTGTGTACCGGGCCACATGGATATCTCCGGTAACGAAAAACCGGAGGAACTAGGCAGAGAAGGTTCACTTATAAGCCCCTCGCGAACCCTTTCCGAGGCTAGTGTACCGCTTAGCACCCTATACAGGGAGGTAGACATCGAGTCTAATGAGGAAACTAATGAGCGCTAATGTCAATTAGATACATGCGCTACAGCCTACGACAAAAAGAGATCCATCAATCTTATAGAACTAAGTCGAAGGGATATCCGTATGGCTGTTGGTGTCGTGACAGGACACTGTGTAATAGGTAATCACGCAGCATGGCTAGGGTTACCTCATAACGACTGCTATAGGGACATAGAGGAAATAAAATCCTTTCATCAACTCCTGTGTGATTGTCCAGCTCTGGCCATCTAAAGAACCCGTGCTTTTGGCAGATACTTCTTTTCAGAGCTGTATGAGCTAGGTAGCATTGAGCTAAGAAAACTCCTGAGATTCATACTGTAATATGCGAGCTACGGCTCGAGTAGATAAAACAATATTCTGTGAAATTATTTCTTTATTTTCTAGTCTATAGAACAATTCAGGTTCACACTATACTATTCTTCGCAATTCTTTGATAGCCAGAAACTTCTAGCAAATTCTTCGACCACTGGAACAAGAGAAATTCCAAGATGACAATCATTCTTGCAGTTATAATTCCCTCTCATCCGTGATATTATCCGTCTCTTTCGTAGACGTGACCTGTGGAAACCGCAGACACGAACCTCGAATGAAAGGGCACTTCGAACCAAAATTCTGCCAGAATGAAAAGACACTTCGGAATTTGTTGCATCATACTTTTAGGGAGCGTAGTTATTATTATGCTACAATACATTTATCTAGGTGGTTTAGCTTAGCGGTCGATGGCTGAATTTTTAGGTTCCCAGGGCTCTAAATATTTGGCACAATGGACTCTTAGTGGTCTAAGTGAGCTGTTGGCAACCCCGTCAACAAGAGCACCCAATTACCTAACCTAACCTATGCAAGATCCCATCACAGAAATTGAATTTACATACTTGGAAGAGAGCATAAAGTGTATCGCACCCCTCGCTGATACACTAGGTAGACTGTAAGGTGAGAAAAACTTAACTTTAACTGAACTTAAAGTTAAAAATGCAAAAATTGCGATAAGAAAAAAATATAAGGTTCTGCTCTCCAGTTGTTCAAGCTATATCAAAAGGTTTCTGAATGTAACTACTTCACCAACTTTGGCACACAGTTCTTTTTGGGTTTGAAGTTCCTCGATGATGACATCTTGAGTACTCATTTTGCTTGTCTTCCTCTTTTGAGTATTCTGGCTGGTCGAAGCAAAAGAAGTTGTTTGATCAGTATTGTTCTCAGGGGCAACTTCAAAGGAAACTGAAGGTAAATCTGTTACAACTTTATCACGGTTTTGGTTTTGTTCATCGTTTTCAATTTCATCCAACAATTTCTCAACTGAAAGATCTATATCGTCTATTTTCCTCTTTTGAGGAAGATTCAGCCCAAAAGATTGCGACGAAGAGACCCCTTCAAATGCTACCTTCATTCCAACAAGTTGGAAATTTACCTCTTCGGTAGGGGAGAATTTCTGAGTTTTATTGGGACCACGTCCAGTCCCTTTTTGATAAATTTTGTTGAGAGCAGCTTTTTTCGCACATAGCGTTTTTGGTCTGTCCAAACCTAATAGAAAAATTATTTTAAATGGGCTACGAGAAATAAAGATGTATTCTTTCCTTCTTCCATTCAAATTCACTTTTCACTGGTAGCCCTGCGCTATTCAACTCGGTAGTGAGCTGCTTCCAAAACTCAGAAATTTTTTGTTTATTGCTTCACGAAACCCCTGACAATTTCTTGGTTTTCCTGTATTTTGTTAACCAGTATATCGGTTTGCGTAGCATTTATTGATTTGGACCTGAAATGAAGCAAAAAAAAATAATTTTTCTTTTAGCCCTAAATAAAAAGTGTAACTTACATTTTTAATAGTTGTATCCTCTTCACCTCCAAAAAGCAATTAACATTTTAGCTCTGTTTGACATTTAATTTCGCCCGGAATTAGTGTTCGTAATAAGGGAATTTTTTCGAACATGACAATTTTTTTAACGCGAAATTCATAATAGGCGAAAAGAAAAAAAGGCAAATTTTTCATGTGGAATGCTGTTCGGGCGAAATTCATAATAAGTGTGTATAACTCCTCTACCTGAAATTTATTGGAAATTTTTTTTTTATCTGAATTATTATTTGAATTTGTTTCAATTATGTTTCCAGTTTTTTTTAACATTATTTGCAAATAACAAATAAAATGTTATTTGAATAATATTTAATTTGGAAATATTATTTGTTAATTGTTGTTTAAATAAAAACCGCCCATGATTGCCCAGAGACTGGGATTTGAACGAATTTGAAAGTTTTCCAAAACAACTTTATAGGCAGAAGTACACCAAGGTAGCCTAAGTGAATACACTACATAGACAATAAAGACAATAAACAATAAGCAAAAAACTATTTCCCTATTGTAAGTTCCCACCAAATCTAACAAAGCTAAAATTATCCCATTCCTCCCTCACCAATTCATTTTTCTTGACATTCATTGTAATGTAATCAATTAATATGTTTTTAGTTAATGTTCACACGCCGTGCTTTGATAAGAATACACAAAACACTGTCTTTGCTGATAACGAAAAAATCATTTCATTATATCCGTAATAGAATAAATAGTGCGTTGTGAAATTTTTCAATGAATAAAATTTTATTGAACTCCATTACATTACAGAAATAAAGAATATTTATAAGCCTAAAGTGCTAAAGAGGTTTAAATTTAAGTTATTAGTCCGTGTCAGAAAGTATAGTAGTTATAAAGTAGTGAAGATTACATTCAATATATTTATTATACATCTGCATGACATGTCCAGAAAACAATTAAGCGAACAGTGAATACGAGTATTGCTAAGAAAAATTAGTAGGAATTGTTAAGGAAAAAGAACTTAAGCTCGGTTCAAAAAGGCTGAGTGCCGCCTGACCTTCGAACATACCGTGGCAAGGAATTCCATAAGCGAATGCAGTTTACGAAAAACTGTCGCTCAGATGTAAAGACAAGAAAACCATGGGATTATAAGTTGAAGAGATCTGTTTGAGGCACCGAAACGCAGCTTATTAAAAAGATGGTTTGAATCACACAAGATAGCAGAATAATGTGGGAGACAGACTGCTGGTATTGATACCATGGTATAGCAATACTACGTTCTATACCACATGTCTGTCACTGCAATACTACGTAAAAAGCTAGTATACCATGAAATATACCTGGTATTGAGATTCGCAATTTTTTGCTGCTATACTTATTTCGCTGGTATACTCTTATTGATTGCAGCGCCAATTTCTCTCTATTGGCTAGTCTTCGTAGCTTCTTTGACAATTCTTAGGTATGCACTTTCGCTTTCAAGTATTTGAATTTTCGTTTTATTCATCATTTGACACAAAAGTTAATCATTTTTATTCATCCTGTCTTGAATTTTCTATTTTTATTTGTTATGATAGACAACACAAACGTCAAAGTATACGACTTAATGCCAAAGTCATCGAATACTACGAAATGCAGTCTGTCAGGGGTCGTAGTATTCACTATACCATGGTATTCGTGCCATGGTATCAATACCCGCAGTCTGTCTCCACTATAAGAGATCGGTAACGAAGTAGGTGGTCAAGTGACATGCTATAAAGTGGGATATCCTATCAAAGCGTTTCAGATTGTAAACATTGCGCGCAGTATTGTTAAATGCGACATTAAGTTTTCTTCTGCTATTAGCGTCACAGTTATAAAAAATGTCGCAACCATAAGTAAGAATGGGAGTAATAAGTGTTTTTGTTAGCAACAAATGTGTTTTCAGGGGAGTATAATAGATAGACTTTTGCAATGGCCGCATTAATGTGGGTTTCCCATGTCTATGTCCTATTAAAAACCATTCCTAAATTTCTGGCAGTGTCGACATATTTGATTTTGGAGCCATTAAGCATAGTATCTGGAAAGTAGGAAAAATTCAATATCTTTTTGCTAATAACTACATATTTGGTTTTTAAAGGGTTTAGAAAGAGTCCATTTTCCTCTGACCAAGTGGATATCCTCTTTAGATCAGTATTGATCGAGCTTGCGCAATCTTCTATCATACCAAGGGAGCAACTTTGATATAGTTGGACGTCGTCAGCATACATATAGATAGATGAGGACGATGATAATATTGAGCGAGAAAGAACAGGTCCCTGAATCGAACCCTGTGGAACCCGTGTACAGTTATAGAGAAAATCGAACAACGATAACCCACAGAGACAGTTTGTTTTCTATGCTAAAGATACGACGACATAAGGGTACAAACCAAACAACATTGATAGTTTGTTGCACAAATTTTTGTGATCCACTGTGTCAAAGGCTTTCGAAAAATCCAGTAGCACTAGAATGGTCACTTTGTCATCATGCAACGATTCCCTTATATCATCCACAACTTGCCGTTATACAACTGTGGTGTTTCCTAAAGCCGGATTGCATTGAAGAGAGCAGGTTATTTAAACGAATGTGTGTATTAATTCGCCTTTGCAATACCCTCTCGAACACCTTAGACAAATAAGGTAAGATACAGATCGGCCGATATTACTTACTATTAGGCCTTTTTTGGATTGGTCCTTCATCAATAAATTTAATTTATTTCCATAAAAATTACTTTTAGCAACTTTTGTTTTGCCAACTACCTGATTGCGCAAGGAACTATAAAGTTGTAAATGTAAAATTGTAGGCCCCATTCCGTTGTTCGATGAGCAGCCGGATTTCAGAGGTGAACCAGGGGCATTGACCTTACTTGACACATTTCACTTTGATGGGGACATGATTGTTAAAAAGTGCACAAATATTATAGTTAAGGAAATCAATTTGGTCACATGGATAGGCCATGAAAAACTCACGATCCTGTTGGAAAAAAAAACTGTTACCAAGATTTAATTTCTACACACTACGGTGGAGGTTTTCTTTTAAAATGTTGAGGTACTCGATCTTGTTTATTGCCCCGTCAATGAACACCAAGTTGCCTATACCATAACCCATACCATACTCGTACCCCCAGCTTGACCGTGCTCACTACATTGTTTTTTCCAACTCGGTATTCGGCTTCCTCCATACTCTTATTCTCCCATCTGATTGAAATATGTAAAAGACGGGTACATTGGCCAGAAAACTATAGGCTGGTCTTTGTAACTTTGATTTGCCTTGCTTATCAGAGGTTTCTTCCTAGCCACTCTAGACCAGCACGATGCAGAGTTCTACGCATAGTTTTAGGATGAATTTCCTTACCTATATCTTAATTTAATTCCGCCGATACTTGAGATGCTGTAATTTTTGGATTCTTCTTAATTTTTCTAACCACGATTTACTTTTAATTTTACTAGAAAATATACAACTTGGTACAAGTCTTGACTTCTGTAAGTAATTTCCCCCAGCTCCTCCAGTTCTGAGCTATCTTTGTAGTCTAGTACAATTTCGAGCACCAAGCTCTGTGAAATAGTCTAGTACTTGTGTCCGTTTCAAATAATAAAAAAACAGTCGAAATGATCAAACTATCGAATCTGCTCAAGTTTAATTTTTCTGACAACATCGGCTTTACCGATTGAACAGGTCGGTATTATATTTTGCCTTTCACTCGGAGATTAATATATAAAATTAATTTTTGAAGACTCAACTACTTTTCTTATTTCCATTGGTTAAAGTAGTAGATATCGGAAAGATGTGCCAGTGGTCAAAATGATATGGATGTTATCCACTTCTTTGAAATTCACATTTGGATTCTCAGAACTCTAAATTCTGCAATTTTACTAGTTTACGTAGCTGCCGAGCGATAAGATTTTGGTCGAAAAATCGGAGTAAACTTGCTGATTTTCCAGCATCCAATGGCAGTGTATTCTGCGCATTCTATGGTGATTCTATGGTAAAAGGCAATAATTTGAATGCGTTGAGAGGTGGTTGAACGATCCATATTGTAAAATGTCAAGGCAAGAAATAATTATCTGTCACTATGGATGACAGATGGATTTGACAGATGCCATATGGCAGGGATGTGAAATCCCAACCTAGAATTGAATTTATACAGTTGTAGAAAAATTCATTGTCGAACTATGCATTAGTCATACAATTTTTATTAAACTTGTAGAAAAATGGTTTCTGACTTAGGCCCCTGGCCGTCCAGTAAAAAAATGAAGTACGATGATGACTCATACCTTTCTCTACTAATTTAAAAAATACGGCACGACATAAACGAAAGAATACAACAAAAAAAAACTGCTTCATAAAACTTCTCTAATAAAAACACTAAAGAAGATTTAAGGTTAACCATTATGTAAACAATGCACTGCCACTTTGGTTTTAATTCCCAAAGTTCAATGTTAAATATTTGTGTGAACAAACAAATTGTGCATTATTCACTTTCAAAAGTGTTATTCTTTGTTAGAATCGGATAGCATAAATCGTAATTAATTCAAGAACACACATTTTAATTTACGATTTCAATCTTTTTTTTAATTCATACTATTTTGCATTTTATAACTCCCTTCTCTCCGTTTACCTATGGGAAACAAATTGCTATCTGACTACTCTCTGACTCAGTTAAGTATATATATTTGCATTACAATTGAATGGACTTATGAAATGCGGTCAACCGAAGATACAAAGCGGACGCTTATTCAATTGCAAATGTATATCAATCTGCTTATTTGAATGACGGGCATTACTAATGGATGCATTCGATTAAAGTACAATAGAATATGTACAAAGCCATACATACTCGTATAAGGGAAATGAGAGAAAGTATGGGATGGCAACGGGCTTCTTAAGAAAAGTGTGCTTAAGATTTCCTGGAATTACAAAGCCATAGAGTGTGTGGTTTCGAATTTCAAAAATATGTTTTCCGGAAATTTAATTAAAAATAAATGCCGTTAATTATTTAATGTCATAGTCTATGAAAATGGAAAATAGGAATTATCATAACATCTGTGATTTAGTGCGATTTTAAGTTGGTTGTTTGATGAGGGCCCAAGTACATCCAGGGGAGAAGGATGATATCACCAAAACTTGCTTATGCGAGTAAGAGCACATCGAGAAGACTTACAAAACAGTAGTCTGTCTTCGGTTCAAGGATTCATCTTTTCAGCAGAACGAAAGTGAATTGACGAGTTCCTTGAAGTTGTGTTTTCAGCTTAGTTTTAGACACAAGTATTTAAGGTAGATCCATTGGGATACTACAAAGAATACCGGAAGCCGGATTACTACTACCAGACCGTAATGGTGTTAACCCCTTCCTGCTCCGCATTTATTTGCTGAATTATTGGCCAGGAAACAAAGCTCTTTACTTTGTAAATATCGAGCATGGCTAAGCCTAATCCTTCTCAACGTTGCTAGGGCAACTCTAAAACTTCTACAGAAATCGTTGAGGAGAACACCCATTACAATAATATGCCTTCCTATCAAGCAGTTCCCTGTGGGGGGTTTCTATTGCAGAGTTTAGGCTTTTCCTATTATTATAGACAGAAGTGTTTTCGTTCTCTTCAAATCCAGGTTTGCCCAGATGTGCCTCGACGAAAGACAAGTGCTGACATTTTTTTTTTTTTTATATATATAATTTGCGCGCGCCAAAGAGGATATGAATACTCTTATACTATTACAGTACACGGGCGTTGTGAAGAAGAGAGAGAGAGAGAGAGAACGAAAGATTTAGTGTAGTGGTTTGAAACTCAGATGGTATTAAGTTTCTGTAAACTCCAAGTGTAGCGTATGATTCACAGTATTTTTTTCCGTCCTCCTGATGTCATCATCACGATCAAGTTGCATTTTCAGCCATTTGACCACTCTACTGCCAGTGTTATGCCTTCGCAGTAGAATTAACTTAGCTTTCGCAATTGACCGACTTTTTTATTTATTTCATACAAAATAAATAGAAGATTCTTGACATCAGGATTTGAACCATGAACCAACAGCGTGGCAAGCGATGATGCTACCACTACATCACCTGCTGTTTCTTCAGTATCTAGGCGGAACTTTATCGATTCTATACGAGCGAACGGTTCCTCCCCAATTTGAGAAAAGCTCGTCCACCTTGCAGTTGTCTGGAACGTCCCTGTGCCCTGGAACCCAGAACAGAAAAACGTTGCATCTCACAGCATCCTTATTCAGAGATCTGCGGCATTGCTTAAACAATTTGGATCGTATTGTCAGCGATTCCACTTTTATCGTTGCTTGAGTATTTATATACACATAGTACGATACAATAGCGCTACCCTTTACCGCGTTATTTTTTTTCATTTTTTTTATTTGAAAATTAAATGAACTCCAAGCTGCAGCTCCTCGGGCTGTTGTAATTTCTACCTTGTTTTATATAGATCCATCTGTGTATATCTCAAATTAATTCAGAAACGACGGACACTGATTAGTTCAATTTAAGAGATGCTGAAATAAACTGACAAGTAGGAATGGGGGGAGGGGTCTGCTTTCCACCAAAATATAGGTATTACGTATACTATATTGGTATTAGGTACATTTTATCTTCGTTTCCCTGTAGACCTTTAATATGAAGACCCCGGAACCGCAATTTATCAAACCATCAGCATTGGCCAAAGGAGTAAGGTAGTTTTTGTCGAACAGTCGATTTTTTTTTTTTTTTCTAATTTCATTTTTTTTTTATTATCTTTATTAAACTTACATACTAGGCAAAAATGACTAAATCTAACTTAAAAATTAACAGGTTTCTTATTCTAGCTTACTGGTCCTTATGCGGACGCTCTAAACTTAACTATATCATATAACATATTGCCTTTCGGCCTAAAAACTATTCTACGAACTAATTTACATATTATTCTTTACCAAGAAAATATAAAATAGAATAAAAACTTGGTATCTTTATTTTGTTTTAAATAAAACTCTTACAGGCTGCCTACGCTACTTAACCTACCTAAACTACTTAACCTACAATAACTATAATCAGGGTGGTGAGCACTCGTTGCCTCACGCACCGAGTGGTCACCATCCCAATTGCTATCCGAGCGCCTGGCAGTCACCAACATGGTGCACATGCGCCGCCGAGAGCTGACCGAGGCCAAGAGGCGTCAGTCAACTCTCGGAAGCACCAATTCATGTTGATGAGCCCGGCCTCTCCCAGAAACCCTCTAACTAACCTCGCTAACTTAAACTATCTTAAAACTAAGAGGATGTTACCGAAAGTAACGCACCGTCCTGGGAAGGCGTGTTGACGCTTTCCCCTTCGAACAGCCACCAGAACGTGGTGTATTGTTTTGCAGTATCCGTTTTGTCCCTCTCCGCAATTGCGGAACTAAAACGGAGGAGCTCAGGAACATCGGCGGCGTTCCCTCCGTGGTTAAGCCGTTTGTCTCTCGCTCTGCGATGGCGGTGGTATAATACCGGGATACCATCCCTCGTCTGTACCAGCCCGCATCGATATGGATAAATGCCTCCGGCGGTATAAAGCCAGACCGGAGCGTACTCTCGAGGTATGTTTCATTGGGGTAATAAGCCCCAAAGATCAGACTATTGTCGCTGGCCATCGCCCTTGCAACGTGCTTTCGAATCACTTTAATGAGGAAATTGTCAATCCTGTTCAATTGAGCCCCATCGTATAGGGCCTTGTTGGGATAGTATTTTATATAGTTGGATTCAGGTGTTCGGAACAACCGGAAACATGTCCTAAGACATTGTCTCTCCAAAACCCGAATCTTTTCCATATAACTAGGCGCTATATTGAACCACAATGGACAACCATAAGCGATGATTGGCCTTATCAGAGCCACGTAGCATATGACCTTCACCCTGGAGGCAAGTTGACCGTTATGAAATAGTCTCCTTGTCAGAGCAAAAGCCCTCTTGGCCCCGGCAAGACAAGCATCCACTTGTTTGTCAAAATATAGATACTGGTCGAGCCAGATACCGAGATATCTAACTACGCTTCTCACCGCCAATGGCTGTCCATTTTGTCCAATAATGGCCAATTTTTTCCAGTTTTTTCTGGTATCCCTAGAGGCACCAGACAATGGAGTTCTGAACAGGATTGTTTCCGACTTCTGAAAGTTGATTTTCAGCTTCCAGTCGTCGCAATATCCCTTAATTTGATCGAAGTCATGCTGCAAAAGGATGTTTTAGGACCTGATCTGTATGCCACTAAATCGTCAGCATACGCTATAGCGCGTTTGAGTGAACTCACCAGATCACTCGTGTAGATGTTAAACAGTATCGGCGAATTCACCGCCCCCTGCTGTAAACCATTTTTAATGTCGAAGACTCTGCTCGAAATCACGTTCCCACATTTGACAACGAACTTCTTTCCCATAAGCATATTATAAATTATATATAGCAAGGGTTTGTGCATACCCAGCATAGTCAACTTATAGAAAAGACCCTCTAACCATACAGTGTCGAAGGCCTTTTCAAAGTCAACTAGGCAAGCACCCGTGCACTGGTTCTTGCATTTGTTCCACTGTATGTCGGATACCAGTTTCGACGCGGCATGAATAGTGTCATGCCCCGCCCTGAAACCAAACTGGTTGTCCGGAATAACGTTATTGTCCTCGACCCACTTCAACAGGGCTCTATTGACAACTTTTTCAAAGACCTTGCTAACATTCGGAAGCAAACTAATTGACCGAAGATTAGCAGGGTTCGTCCTATCTTTACCACTTTTTGCGATAGGGTGTGCCACTGCTATTTTCCAATGCGCCGGATAATATGCATTATTCAGCGCATTGTTAAACAGCGTGGCAAAAATATCTACAGCCTCTAGAGGTAGATGTCTCAATACGACGTTTGGGATACCATCCACTCCCGCCGACTTTTTATTCTTAAGTGAATCGAAGATGCAAAGAAGATCATCTTTCGACACGAACAAGTGAGATGTGTCTCGTCTATCGGCGATGACGACGTTCGCATGGTTTTCATCATTGAATAGGGTGAAGCCGTTATTCTCAGATCGCCAATTCTCAAGTTCGGTGCGTAGATAAATGTGATTCACCAGGCCTCTATAACAGTCGATCTAAAAATCCCTTATGGCATCTTTAGCGTACCGATCTCTCAATTATGAGTTGGAAGCAATAAGTTGCTGACCTTAATGATCCCCAGAATCAAATTACTATCGATGGACTCTCAGCCGGATCAGGATTTGATCTCTTGATTCTTCCTTGATCTTCGCAGTCGGGCAAACTTGCGTCATTAAAAATCCTACCTTTCATATTGCTGTGTCAATGACATTCGCGTTCATGGAGAACTGAGTACTGGGCTTTTTTCGTCGCCTAAAATTTATGCAATTCATTCTAGAATTTTAAACTATCTTTGAAGAGTATGGACTTGGCGCGAGCTCGAAGTCTAATGACGCGGCCCTACAATACAGTTCAATTAGAACTTTAACTGGGGAATGCATTCATGTTTCATGGGTTTTTTAGCGTTGCTTTGACCGAGTTTTTGCTGGAGCGCTTATGGAAACGGGGTCAAAAGCATTGTTTCCTGTCGATTTTTGTAAAGACCAGACTCTGAATTTTTATTATATTTATGTAAAATATGTTTTTTTTTTGCGTTGGAAGGTGGAAATCTTTTAAAGACGAAACTGAGTAACAGTGTGGGATTTCCACCTACTAAACCCCTGGGATTTCCCCTTCTTCGAGGCTTGTTCTTGGCGGTACTTCTGTGTCACGTCGAGGTTGTTCAAAAGGCGCTGCATATTCTCAAGACATTGGTTCTGTAGACCGCCTCCGTCTTCCTTTTGTACGATTTCGTCTTCATAGTACTTGAGCATATTTGTGGAGCCGTAGAGCATCATCGACGACTCAACTCTTACTAAGAGTAGTCTCTTCTTCTGTTTAGGTCCTCCAATATTTGGCATGATCCTTGCCAGGGCAGCCGTTGTTCTTGCTGCCTTCTCAGCTGCATGTTGTACTCGTAGATGTTGCTTAAAAGTCAACTTTGCATCTATAGTAATGCCAAGCTCTGGTTCGGAAACTACAACGTGATCGTCCACGGTTACTCTTATAGTCTCCATAACTCATCTGCTGCTGATGAGCACTACTTCGGGCTTTTCGCTGCTAGTTTCAGGTCCATACTTACTTGCTAGTCCTGTACCATCCCGATAGCTTCATTACAGTCTAGCTCCAACTCCTCAAGAATTTTGGTCACTACAACGATCGCTATGTCGTCGGCGAAGTCAATTATTTTTGAGAACCTCGGGATTCGAAGTCTGACAACGTCATCGTACATTAGATTCGACAGTAGTGGACCTAGTACAGAGCCTTGGGAGACACCGCCTGTGACGTTATACTGCCTCAATCCGTCGTCGGTGCAATAGTACAGTATTCTATTTCTAAAATAGTTTTCTGCAGGTAATCCGGTACTCTCTTGGTGGTAAGTGCTCGCAGAATGTTATTCCAATTTACGGTGTTGAAGGTATTTTTATCATCCAGCGTCGATGGCTTTTTCGCTGTATTTACGACTTCGTCGATGGCATTAATCGTAGAGCGTGCCTTACGGAAGCCATACTGGCGGTCTGCGAGGCCTCCCGCTTCATCGATCGCGCTTCCCAATCTGTTACTTATTATGTGCTCCAGTATTTTACCAATGGTGTCCAGCATGCACAGAGGCCTATACGATAAGGGATCCTTCGGTGGTTTATTACCTTTTGGTAAGAGGACGAGTCTTTGCTTCTTCCACTGATCGGGGAATACTCCTTCCTTGAGACAGTGTAAAACATATGTAAATACATACATAAGTATGTAGGTATGTTGTTTATTTTTTCCCACGAATATATGAGAAGGGAAGGCCTTCCTTCCAGATACTTCATTTGCGACAAGGCTATTTCGAAATTCTCGGTACGAGTCGTAACTAGCTCAGAGCAGAGTCGATTATTTCTTTTTTTCCGGGGTTTCAAGTATGTTTCACTACACCGAGGGAAGATGGATACTCGCATAGAGGCTATGTATCTTAAGCTCGCTAGATGTGATGTCTGTAGGGTGAGTTAACCATCTGCTTTATTTTACTTTTAGTGAAAACATCGCTAGACCTTGTGAGTTGCCAACTTAACTTCCCCATATAAAGCGCAAGATCACTGAGTGGTAATCACTTCTCATCAATATACAACCTTGACTATAATACTACTCGTGGAGTAATATACTTATTCCCCTTACCGCCAAAACAACTTAAAAATCACCCGCTGAAATAGGTCATTAAAAAAATATATCATTTCCACACTTCTTTGTGACATCTTTAGGTTTACCGCCCACGACAATGAAAACACTACAATTATATTTTTATTACTGAAGTGAAATCAGAAATTGAATTCAAATCGCTTTCTTTGATTTGATGGTTCAACATTAACTCATTTGCATGAATAATTCAAAATTAATGTGAGAATTGTTTATGGTTTTCCATCACTATGCGGCACCAGCTGCTGTCGATCACATGGATAAGACTTCACTCGAATCCGCGCGGTTAATGGAAATTTGATTTATTGTTTTGTTTTTTTTTTTTTAATTTAAATATTATGTAACACTTTCGGAGACAGTGACACAACAATGCAAAGTTATTTTTTAAATAAATTCATGCCGTTAAAAGTTAGCCTGGGCTTGCTGTTTTAAACTGGTTCTTGGTGGACGCTGACAAAGCCGCTTGTTTTGTGCAAGAACACGGGTCAGTGCATTGAACCCTTACGTTGTAGGGGTGAACTTCAGTGCATCTGCTCAATGTGGGTTTGTTGAGAGCTGTATTATAGAAGCCGTACTTGCACCTTGTTTACTTGGTTATTTGCAAACTCGAAGATACACCCAAAAGATAACGACTTCAGTCGAAACCGTCAAAAGACCTTTACCCACTTGCAGCAATAATATCGGACAAGTGTCGTCGTATTGTCACTGGTTAAGCTGTTTTTTTTTTCCACCCGTTTTTCTTATCGAAAATGCTAATGCTTACACAAGTAGATAAACAATGGTATTTGCTTCGAACTAATGTTGCGGTGGGTCATCAATCAATTTCGAATCAATACTTTAGGTTTTGCTTATTGTATGGCTGGTAGGTGAATTAATATGAATTAAGGCCATACGTAGGCAAATTTTGAAAGTCATTGCATTTAGATTAAATTTCTTTGCGATGTACTCGTATGAAAGTATAAATTACATGAGCGCGAAGTTGTCTTTTATTCTCCTTTTGTTGTGCTGTGTCCAAAGCTTCCTTGAGGTGTGGCATTATGAGAGTATCTTATCGGCCAGCTGAAGAAAATCTATGCATATGGACTGTGCGATCTAGCATTGTTTGGATTAGTTTCGAATCTCTTCTAGCTTCGTCGGGGTTCTCGTTACCGGACTCACCACTACGAGTATATTCCGGAACCCACGCTGTGTGGTTAGCTCAGAATCTTTAGCTCATTGCGATATCTTTTTATTAGTTTTGATTTTATTGCTGCGGATATTATGGGTTTTATTGCCGCTTGGCTGTCTATTTAGTCGTAGATGTCTATTTCTATTCGTGAAGGTGTTCAACAAGTACGGTTTCGGGGTAGTCTCTGCAACAGCTAGCAATGACTAACACACTGCTGTGGGTTCGGCCGAATAAATTCCGTTTTTTCTTACGAAAATTTGCCATTTCTCGGATATGGCTGGGACGATATTATTAAAAATGTCTGAGTCACTTTTTATATAGGTAAGGGCATTGTCAGCAATTTTTGACAATTTTTTTTAGCTTTTTAATGCGTTTTACGAAAAATTAAATTTTTATTGCTTTTTATCGATTTTGCCAAAATCTGAACAGTGTACGAAATTTTTGGGTTTTTAGGTTTATGACTTCTTAAGTAGCAATGACTAATATTAGGCCTCATAGAAGTAGCATCTTCGGGTAGATGTTGGTTAGCTAAATAACGAGAAAGAGCATCTACAATCGAACATCGTGTAGCTCTGCTAGTAGGACCTTTTCCACCACGTGGAACCATCTGGGAATTTCTTCGGAAATTGCGCAAAGTGGAAAGGAACTGTAAAAATTCCACTTGCTCCGAAATGAAAACAAAAATTATAATTTGTTAACGCCCTTTATTTATTGACTATGGACAACGATTGGATTCTGAAATGTTAGAACCCTCCTCTACACTCGGAATGAAAGTCTCAAAACTTCAGATTCTTCCAACTTGAGCGAGAGTTTACGCGATGCAAAATAGATATCTTGGGGCTGGGTGAGGTTACAAACTGTTTCCTAGCAAACCAGTCGGAAGTACTCTAACAGCACGGAGTAGCCTCATATCTTAATAATCTCACAGTGATAGACCAGACTCTAGAGTAAGGTAAGTGTTATGATCCGCCATTTAGTGTTATGATCCGGCAGATCTAGCCAATTAGGTCCCGCCCACAACTTAATACCTAACAGGGACCTCGTCATCATGTTGCGGGATTACAAAGGCAAGGAAAGAAATGACACCACTGTGCTTAAACACGTAATGGGAATTCACGACCTTGGAGACCGAAATGATAATGGTGAACTTCTGCAATGGCACCCGCTTATTCATTGGAGGTACATCTTTATAAGTTGCCCACCTGCGAAAATAGACCAGTATGTAACAGCATGCAAATAAGGAAGGAATGAAATGATTCCCTCATTAGTTGACCACCTGCAAAAGTTGGTCAATATTCATTACATCGCACATGGCGAACTTTTGCAAGTTTCACTGTACTTTGTTTAAGCACAAAGCCTCCTACAAGATCAGATCTCAGCGGGAAGGTAGCCACCATCCAATAAAATCGACAATATTGCAATTAGCCGATGTTTTAGAAATTGCATATAAGATGTCGAAAACTAACCAGGTATGATATAATACCGACAGGCTTAGGGATTCCCTAGTCCGTCAATAATTCAGGGATCACCTTGCCTGTGCAGGGCATAATTGACCACTAGAATGCTGTGAACAAATAGTTTACATTCATACCTTCATCGGCAAAAGGCAGAAAAGCAAATACATGGAGACGGATCGATAAGCGGAGACGGATCAGCGCTCGGATTGTAGCGGCTTTAGCAGTGAAGAGATCCGAGCGTGATGTGAGGAGTGACAAGCGTAACCACATCAATGCAATTCCTGCCAAAACTGAAAAAGCAGCAAGCAGGTGTAACAGTGGGACTGTCTACAGCTCACAGGTAGTCGGAGCAACACACTTTGAATAGTTTCGATGGTAACCTGCTGATTTCGGATGAGGGTCAGCTCATCAGATGCAGAGAACATTTCGCGATAGTGTTTGATCACTAAATACCGTTATGGTATCAAATTCTAATGTTCAGTTCCCTCAAATAAAATAAAGTGGTAGGTATTGATCCCAGCCGAACAAGCGGCGCCAAATGCATCGGCAGTGTTACTCCACCCGCTTGGGAAAATAAGCGTTTTTCGGAAGAGAAGGGTGATCATTAAGTTTCTAAAAAAGGGTACCCTGATGGAGTTTGTGAACTGGAGAGGTATCCCTGAAAAACGTATAGCCATTATAAAGACTATAAGCGTGGGTGATATAGTAAGCGTGACATTCTGCACAATGGTAAGGTGCCAGTTGTCTGATGACATTGAAATCAAATCCAAAGTGGAATACGACAGGGTTCTATACTGTCACTACTGTTGTTTTTAGGGGTCATCAGCGATGCACTTTGAGCAGCATTGTCTAAGGGAAACCAAGGAATATAATGGACAATGACGAAGTTTGCCTGCTTTCACACAAGATAATGGACTTACAGCTCATGGTGAACCATTTGGAAGCCGAGCAAACAAAGTGGGCTGAAGAGAAATACGGTAAAGGAAAAAGCTCTGACCATTATAAACTCTGACGCTCAACTAAACGGGCAGGTCAAGGAAGTTGATAACTTTCTATATCTAGGAAGCATGGTCTCGACCGACGGTAGCACCGAACTGGATGTTGGCAACACATCAATCATCTATCAAAAATCTGGAAAAGCAATGTTTTCAGCAGAGGAATTAGGTTGCGACTATTCCGCTCTAATGTCGAATCAGTACTTCTTTATGGGTGTAGTTCTTAAAATGTGACTACCACTGTCACTCGCAAGCTGCAAACCTTAGTAAACAGATGTCTGCACATCATCTTAATGGTTGGCCAAATCGTGTCTCAAATGAACAGCTTTATCAGAGAAGAGCCTATTAGCACCACCAAACGGATAAGAAAGTGGTAGTGGATCGGCCACACCTTATGATGTAAAGGCAACTTGCAAATTTGCAAAATACGCAATGCATTGAAATCCACTCACGCAGCTAATCATAAGAGTGGGTAGACCTAAACAAATATGGCGCAGAACAGTCGAAGAGGAATCAAAGTCTTAGGGATTAAATTGGAAAAACCTGCAGATCTCCGAACAATATGGCAAGGCCCCTCGAGAGGTTACAGGATTTAAGTTTTGACTGCTGATTTGCCTACACTTAGATTTTATAAAAATATGTCAAATGTATTCACAACAATTTTGACTGCACTCAAATGGTAGATATCGTAGATGAGTGCTCCAGAAATATATGCTAAGGTCCCGTCTTCATTCCTAACTTCTAACTAAAGTATTTTTTGGCACTAATCCAAGCCTGAGAACGTATCCTAAAAGTGTCTCAAAATTGGATTTTACGACCGTATTGAATGGTGACCACTTTGAACCATTTGAACAACAACTAAAAAGTTATTGACTTACTCGTACATTTTTTCGTAGTGGCATACAGCTAGGTACAAATTAGTTCATTATTTCACCGATTCTCTTGCCAATGCTTGCTTCAGTTTTCGCTTTGACGTGAGCTTACTTGACCAACGACACGCGCCTTAATATCGTTTATCTACTCGTATATCTACCGGTCTAGCTAACCCTTCGGCAATTCCACAAAAAGCCACAGTGACCCAGACAAGGGTGAGCTTGTACTATCCAGCTATCTCGTAAAGAAATATGTGGCAGCCTATCACTGCCTTATAGAACTCTTGATCGGTATACATACATTCACTTGCAAATCGGCCAGGTTTTGAACCTCTAAGATTTTCACTGCTTTAGTTGGAAATAAAAAAAGGGAAAAGATTTGGCTTTTGTGTTCACTTAATTGATAATCAGCAGAGTTTTCGAGAAATAAGTAAAATTCAAATCAAATTGGAAATTATTAGTTTTTCAGGTTTCCGATTCCCAAGTCCTCTGAGCAGACTCCTTGTTCTTATACCCTTTCGTCAAAACTGACATTCTTCTATGTCCAATATTGTATGATGTTAATTTTAATTCGTCTTTTGTAAGAAGGATATCAGTTAAGTTAGGAAGACGATGATCGGTACATCGATTGGATAGTTGCTTTTGAAGTGATATTTTGAATTTTCAACACATAACCTAAATGTGTTTGATATTAAGTTCCATTCGAATGAAATACACTACAAGGCAGGTACATACCTTACTACGCTATTAGTGCCACTTAAGTATAATACTAGCTACATTTATTAATTTTCTTAACGATGCCAGGACTTATTGTTACTATGGTGAAATGTATGTGTTGGTAGGTTAGCCATTAGCATGAACAGGTCCTGATTAATAATCGTTGTTTGGTGCGTTGCCTTGCATTCAGCAATTTGCCTACACATATACCTATGTGCGTATCCACGTGCAAGGCTTCACCTCATACCATAACAAAATATGTTACCCTAACAACCGATACCAACACCCAAATACAATACGAGTACTCTCAGCAGGGATTAGTTTTCCAATAAACAAGTAAATTTAATACATCGTTGCCGTGAAAAAGGGGGAAATGCCTTTTCAAAAGGATATGGAACCATACACCTGTGACAAATGTGATTTCAATCAGTTATGATTGTTTCGTTGTCGTGTAATGTCTGTACGCCACAATGTCCTTTTGGAATTTATTTATTAAATTAAACTGTACTTTGTTGGTAATGTTGTTTTTATTAAAACATTTTAATTAATTTTAAAATAATGGAATGTGTTTGTGTTGTTGAGTCTATTTTAAAAATTACTATTCTACGTTCTACAAACATTATTTCTGGGTATTGTCAAATTAAGGATCAGTGCAAGCGTCTAAGTTAAATTGCGTGTCTAGACGAGCCGGTTGATTGTGGGTGTGTCTTTTAAATTTCTCCTACTTTCCCCACTTTAACCCTTATCCTCTAGACATGGGGGGTCAAAATTGCTCGAACATATTTTTCACTTACGATATTTTAGGCATCGACATGTTTTCAAGACACTTGGTAACTTTTATTTATTTAACAAGTTAAACGAATATACAATTGTTTGGGCGAAAGGTTGCTTTGCTCTTCAAGTGCTCTAAATTTTAAAGAGAAAGAAATACCTTACGCTCCTTTTTTACAAAAAAAAAAAAAAATACAGGATGAGAGTTTATTCGCCCTGCTTCAGACATTGCCAAGATCTTAAGCCATTTAATCCACTTTATTTATCTGAAGATAAAGTTTTAAACAATACTGAACCTACCTTTATTTGAACACCACAACACACTGGTTCTCGCCGATTTCGAGCCACGACAATTGAATCATATTTACTAAATCGGTCTTTAGACCTTTTTTTCTCGAGAATTATGAGAATAGTGACGTTTCTAAAAATATCTGCTTACCGTCAATGCTTGATCAATTTACTATGAAACCGGTAAACCTATATTGGAGACTTGATAAGCAATTTATTGCGATTATAAGTACTTCGAATCTTATCGGTTATTTATTTTGATTGCCCGTAGACTAACTTACATTTCCAATTCATTCTGCAAGGCAATTGAAAGAATTCCACAAGAAGGGGGAAACACGTTTTTCTAAAACTTAAGAGGAAAAAAAATTACATTTTGCTAAAAAAAAACAAAAATATAAAACGGTAAATTAATTTAAAATTACTTTCATTTCCAGACAAAATGTCGGAATATTTTGAATTTCAGATGAGCAAACGATATCTGGACACTGGCCTTCCGTATCTGAGTAGACAACAGCAGCCGTTCAACAAAAATGAGGCACGCGACAGACGGAAGGCAGTGATTACACTTAAGGATATGATTGGAGCGAGCATGAACTTCGCCTTGAAGGACAAATCCTGCTGCACAGATGATGACTTCTTAAATCGGTTCTTGTACGCAAGGAAATTTCGGTGCAATGAAGCCTTTGAACTGATTGTGAACTATCATTCGTATAAACAGAGGAATAAAGCTCTTCTACAGAAATTGAATATTTTCGATGAGACTATACAGCTGGCGTTGAGGGATGGAAATCCTTGCATTTTGAGAGAACGTGATCGTCGTGGGAGAAAAGTTATTCTTTTTAACACAGCCAATTGGGAGCCAACAAAATATACAATTGAGGATGTTTATAGAGCATTTTTGCTAACACTGGACAAATTGTTGGAGGAGAAACAAAATCAAGCCTTGGGATTTGTCGTGATCGTTGATTGGACAAATTTCACACTACGACAATCGTCGCATTTGCAGCCAAAAATTTTGAAACTGATGATCGAGGGATTGCAAGTGAGTAGAGTTTTTTTATTTTATTATTTTGACAATAAAAGTGAGCATTTGTGATGCGTATTCTTATCGGTATATATACTGTATCTACATATTTATTTATTCGTTTTGTGAGTGATAGTACTCCCTCTTGCCAGTATTAACTAGTGCTTTGTGTACTTCATCCAGCTTTTTTACGTACTAGATCTGTTTGCCTACTTTTTTTGTAAAAACTTGCCAAACGTCACATGAAATAACTTGTAGTGCTTTTTATTGAACGAAAGAATTAATCTTCCTGTCAAAAGATGTTGATTAATGTTTTATTAAAAAAAAGGGAAATTCTGCATCAATTTTCAACACGAAAGAAACAGCTAACATTTATTGAACAAATTACCCTCAACTCTTCAATAAATATGGATTAACGAGCATAATTTTTATATTTTGAAAGGAAGTGGTCAGTCTTCCCAAACTAATAGATATTGCTAATTTTCATTGTTGGCTTCCGTACTGCAATAAGATCAAACCATAGATAGTATATGTGAACCGTCACCACTTTCCAAGAGCTGAAGAGTGTTTCATTGAGGAGTATACTTCTAGTTTCTGAGGGCAATCTTGCGATTCACAATGAAAAATTCCATTAGATACTCGTACTCTTTATTTTATTGATCTGTTCGCGTACTTTTATGATAAAAAAAATAAAAACATCAAATTTCAGACAACGAGATGAGATTCTGTTCAAAGTACCCGAGTGCTTTTCTAATAATTTTTTGAAAAAAAGTTAAAGAAAAGTCATTTGATCATTTGATCATTTGATCCTCAGACAATCATCAAGAAAAATACTAGCGTTTTTTACGTGTTATCGAATTTTGTAACATGAATTTTTGTAGTCACTGTAATGATATTTTGGGACGAAATCTAGCAAGAAAAACATAACACCAAGCTGCACAGAGAGGAATGCTTTTTTTAAATTGCTATAAAAAAATCCATTTAATACTTTTCAAAGATTTGTGCTTTATTGAAGAGAGTACACTTTCCGATTATTTATGGAAAATAATTTCATTTAAATGGATGCCGCGGCTAGCTTAGCAGTAGCCCATCCTGTTAACCCAATATTGCAGTATATTTTCGATGGTTCGGGGCTCTACTTCACGAATAGCTCAGTCAATATTGTGCTGAAGTACCTGAATCATTTCTGGATGGTCAGCATAACATCGATCTTTAACAGCATCTCACAAAAAAAAGTTTTCCAAGCCCCAAATATGGCAGTCTGCTTGTTTTATATAGCCTCCAAGATGAAAATGGGCCTCATCCCAAACAAAATTGACGTCAATTTCGAGCTGCTCTAAAGCCCAAACAGAGAGAAGCGACAACGAAGCGGGTGGTCATTTTGCTTCAATTCCAGAATCAATTGGACTTTGTAAGGGAATAATCTGAAGTTTTTAGGTATAATTCTCCTCAGGCTAGTGCGTCAAATGCTCAGATCTGTGGCGAGTTGAGGTTTTCGGGTTTAGGCGCACAGTTTCGGTAACAGCAGCAATATTCTCGGCTGAGCATGCAGGACGAACACGAGGATAATCTATCTTATCAATCAGCATGTCTTTCTCATGAATTTTCTTTACAAACTTGCACGATTGGAGCATTATTTCGACCGAAATTTCTTTTAAAATTTGCACTGTTTCGGCAACACAGCACTCACTTTGGAAATAAGTTTTCAATATTTCCCAACGTTGTTTAAGCTTAAATCGGTTTATTTCGTACTGCGGAGATATGATACTCTGTCTTTGTGAATTTTTTGAGCGCGAAAGAGCTATCAGTGTTAAAATAACATGTAATTTAAAAAGATACCCACAGATGGTTCACCCGTTACATATTATATAAAGTTCTGTTAAGTTTCACAAAAAAATTATATCCTACGTATATATTGTGTTTTGAAATTTGTCACTACTGATTTAGTCTCGGATTGGAGTTCAGAGAAGATTAGTGTCTACTATTGTCCCGTTTTTTCCCACTTAATTGTTTCTCTTTTTTTTTCGTGCAAACTTTTACTGAACTGAGCATAATTTTCACAAAAAAACACCGCTAATGTAATTTTAAATTACATCAGCTTACTGGACTAACTGATTTTCACCAAACTGGATTGCAGGATACGGCTATTTCATTTACGAGTAAGTGAACTTGTTTGGCTGCAAAATTTTCATTGGTAAATGGAAACGTAACCACTTCATAGAAGATATGGATGCTCCTCAGAGCAAGCAGTTCAAGCCATCGTCCATACCCTAGAATAACATTATACCCAGAAATTTTAGGGTTAGGCCTTGTAGTAAGAGTCAGCTGTCTGTCCGTGCATAGGTCTATCACGATTACATCACTTTTAATCCGTCTTACGTATTAAGTTAAAATTTGAACCAGAGATGCAAATTAAAAAATTTCTAAAGGTTAGAGTTCTAAAAAGGTTGGAAAAATATTTTTTTTTTGTTATAAGTAAATACAAAATGGGTATCAAATAAAAGCTTGAGATGAGCTAATTCTAAAAATTAGGATGCATTTTAACTACATCAACTTTCGATAAAACCAACTTAAAACATCTGCCAACTTGTGTAATCCCCAATTTATTTATTTCAATAAAATTCATACACTATTTCTCGAGTTAGGCATTTAATAAGAATTTTTGGAACCCCAGCCCTTATATCTCAAACCCCATTGCGAGCAAATTTTAATGATTTTCATATGGAACTATGCATCTGCACACCATTCAAACGAACAAACCAAATTTCATCCGTGCAATGGCTCTTAAGTTAAGCGACGGAGACGGTTTTTAAAGGGCTTTTCAACTGCACTTCACATACACTTGCGGTCATAAAAACCGCACCATATCAAAAATAATTAAAAAAATTTTTAATAACTATGATTATCCTTTTTACAATGAAATTAAGTTCTTGTTGAGTACTCCGCAGTAGTTTATAAATATTTCTACCTAATTTCTCTCTATTTATTATTTATAAAGTAGACTTGTAGAAGTTCATTTATAACACTTTGCTTACCGATTTGCCTCAGTGACAAGGTGCAGAATCGTCTTGAAGAATGCATTTGTCAGTATACGAATGATGCTGTTCAACCAAAAACTCCCTTATTACTTGTCCTTACCTTTGAACTTTCATAGTTCCATTAACAAAGTGCAAACGGCCCAAAACGTAAGAAGGAAAACATCCTCAAACCATTTGGCTTTGAGGAAACTTCACCGTCTTAATTATGCACTCGTCCTTAAACCTCTCACCTGCTCACCGTCGTACGTATGGCAAATTGTCGGCACTCTACAAATTAAATTTACTTACGTTGGACCATATCAGCGTATCGTTTCAGCACTTAGGTCAAATTGATGAAATTCATGCAGCTCTGCTCTTATACGGACAGCACTTTTAAAACGATCTATCATGTTAATTCTTTGTAATACATTGTCCGTCTTCTGGGTTGTTTTGCGTTTTCGCCCTAAGCCTTTTTTCCTATTCAGTGGATCCAAATTTTCTTTTTTCTTAACCAGTCGCACGATGGTCGAATGAGAGCATCCTATTTTAACCGCAATCTGAGGAAAGGATAGCCCTTCCTCCCCCAAAGCCAATATTTTAACTTTTTCATCTCGAGTCAGTTGCTGATATTTACCGGACATTTTACTTTCTCAATTCAAACTGGAAAAACCATGCACTCTGGTGTAATTTCTCATATTCTGAGAACTCATTATTTGGTGCGGTTTTTATGACCACAAATGTAGGTATTTCACCATCACTATTTTCAGATGAAACCGTCTCTACACCAAACCAAACCAACAAACCAAATTTCACAAAAATCGGTTAAATTATTCTTGAGTTAACCGCTTACTCCACCTCCTATATCTTACCACCACTTTATTAAATGTTGATCATTTTCAGACAGGATCACCTACACGCAAAGTGAAACTAACAAGCTAAATATTATAAAAATGCATCAAGTAGTTCTTGAGATAATCGTGTGAGAAAGGATTGCCGTACCAACCATTTTGTTTCTATGTGAACTATGTTCAATAATCTTATCAGAAATTATTCGTAAATTTCCCCACCCAACAAATATTGTCACCTTTCTTCAACCACGAATTTGGTAATAATCTTCACAAAAATCATTCGCGTAGTTCAAATATGAGAAATAGCCAGAGAGGTTAGTCATATTAATTAGAGTTCGGGAAGTTTAAGCACACTCTCTCACTCTTTTTACTCTCTCAATTTGTGAATTTGTTAGAATAGCATGTTTTAGCACAAGAATTAAGCAAAATAAGGTCATATTTGATGACCTACCCTCACTCAGTCCGATTAAATTGGATTTTAGGAAGGAACGAAACCATTGAAATCTGTTAGATAGTTCTGAGTTAGGAGTGTGAGGAGGCGGAATTATAAATCGAAGACCAAAAATTTGTTGGCTTTTAAAAATGCAAGTCGTATAAAAATTGGCCTCACTGATCTCATTTTCCTTTGCAACAACACTGTATTTTCTTGTCAATTCGCGGAGTTTTTTGCTGTGGTGACCGGGTAGGAAACCTAGCACATATCAGTAATACTGGTCTTTGGATCTTTCAGTTAATATAGGTAAAGGGCAAGAACAGCTAAAAAGCTTGTACGAAGCATGATTGGTAAAGGTCTGGCAGTATCAAGTCGATCGCAAGGCTCTCGGGTTATCCCTACCTATGCTACAGCTAGGTTGTGGTTCAATTTAGTTTTGCCTCCTCGGACATTCGTAGTATTAGAGTAATTAATCATAAATCTTGTCGAAGGTCTCTTAATGTATATACCTACCTGCAATTCAAGACATTATTCTAACTTCTTATTCCACTTTTTTTCAGGACTGCTTTCCGGCTAAATTCAAGGCCATTCATTTTATCGCCCAACCCTGGTATGTGGACATTGCTTTGGCTGTTATCAAACCCTTCCTAAAGGACAAAACTCGGGAACGCTTCAAATTGCATGGTACCAATTTGGCAACGTTGCACGAGTGCATTGCCAAGGATATTCTACCTCCGGATCTAGGTGGTGAAGGACCTAGTGTAAACACTCTCGACTGGTATCACACTCTGCTTGAGTCCAGCCAAACAACGGAAGCACCAAAGTCTTATAGACTCATCGAAACGACTGTATACGCAAAGGCTCCATTCACAATTCCGTCCTCGAATGGTGTGTCCGAGAAGAGCCAGTTAATTGACACACACTATAGCAACTCATGACATATTTTATTTTGCGAGCGGATTGTGTGCGTTTGATTGGATAACGATTAAGTGGTGCAATTGGAAGTTGGAGTTTTATATGACATTTAAAATATTTATCACGAGAAGTTCTTTATAATTCTCATTAAGTTGTGTATCTAGATTTAGATATGTATGTACTTGCATATGTTATGTATTCAACGTTTGCACCTAGAAAGTAATGTAGTAAGTAGAAATATTCTTATGATATACGAGTAATTAAGCAATCTCATGTCCTCTATTGAAAATAAACGAGTGTTTTACAAGCCCTGGAGTGGATATTGTTTTCATTTTCATTTTCTAGATTTATAGAATTAGGCATGGTAAGCATCAAAGTAGCATGGACCGACAAGTCTTTAACTACCCATTAGATGGATTGGGTCAGTATCGAAACAATTAAGTTCGTAAAGTTCTTTTAATGCTTGTGGCACTGGCTGAATTTTGTAAAAGTTTATGCATGCAGAATACAATTTGTTTAATTGACGAATTTTGTATGTTCTTAGGAAAGGGCCAAAATTCAAGCAAGATTTGAATTTTGCGCCATTTGTGCGGTAAAGTGTTGCCAACGAAAAAGAAAGATAGCGTGACAGCTGACAGTTCAGGGTTATTAAAAATGGAGTGCTACAGGAAAGAACAACGCGTTTTCATTGTTGAGGAATATTTAAAAATAATAAAGGTTTACCAGCTACAGTTCGCAATTTTCGATGATAAGCGATGAGGCTCATTTTCATCCTGATGGCTTTGTTAATCGTCATAATTGTCGAATTTGGCGTTCAGAAAATCCACGGATTTTGGGCTGGAGGCAACACGGACCATTCTTCTTTGAAAATGCGGCTGGTCAGGCAATAATAGTTAATGGTGCTCGCTATCGCGACATGATAATCCAGTTTTAGGTGCCCAAATTGCAAGATATGGATGTGGACGACATGTGGTTTCAACAAGACGGTGCCACATGCCATACAGCCCGAGAAACAATTCAATTACTGCATTAATCATTTCCTGGTTGTGTAATTCCCCGTTTTGATGATCAGAATTGGCCGCCCAGATTATGCGATTTAACGTCGGCCGTTGGACTTTTATCTTTGGGGTTTTTTGAAGTCTAAGGTTTATGCCAACAAGCCCACGACCACCAACGCCTTTGAGGAGCAAATTGAGCCTGTATCAACGAAATTCAGCCTCATTTATGCAAAACGGTAATGAAAAATTTTCGACAAAAGCCGTGGAGACTATTTACCCGATATGCTATTCCATACATAACCCTATACTGTATACTTTATGAATCAATAAGACATTTACAATTTTTAATTAAAAAACATGGGTTTTCTATCAAAATTACATCTTGCGTGAATTTTGGGACACCCTTTACATTGAGTGAATTAGATTAGGAAAAATGATAGGTCTTATGCCGCCACACCTCTCTGTCAGGCTGCCTCAGATTCTGAATCCCAAAGCCGAAGTTGTTTTTATAGCTCATCCTGAGCATCGACAAACAATGTCACTATGGCCTGGATTCCAGGTCATGAAGACTTCGAGGAAAAGAGTAGTGCTCAGACGATGGCTTCGCTGGACACTGGGCCAAGGCGATAAAGCTACTCGAATTAAGCAGAGAGGACTCAACGATATTAGCGGATTACCTGTGGGCACTGCCCACTCAGGTATGATATGTCCATTGCGATACAACTTGATCTGTCGCTATACTAAACTAGTGGACTTTTTGAACCAGTCGGAAATTTTTTTTTATAATTTGCGCGCGCCAAAGAGGATGTGAATACTTTTATGCTAATACAGGACACGGGCGTTATGAAGAAGATAGAGAGAGATAAAGAAAGATTTAGTGTAATGGTTTGAAACTCAGATGGTATTAAGTTGTAAGGTTGTTCCTGACGATGTCAATGTTCTCCTAGTGCTTTATTGCCGCTTGACTATCTGTAAAAAAAAAAATTACATTACATTGTAGACAGGACAAAGCTTTCATTATCGCCATCATTTCCGCCTGAAATACTCTACAGTACCACATGGGTGGCGGAAAGCAATGCTTAAATTGAGGATTTCAAAGAAGATATCTCCATCCACACTACTTTCTGTTTTGAAGCTATGCCTCATTCTGTAGGGCTCATCTGTATAGAAATTAATAGAACCTACAGCTCTTACGTCATCAATTTCTGTCTCTATAATTTCCACCTGACCGTCCGCCCTCATTAGGTTGCTAGGTATTGGAGAATTTAATTTGACTACTTTACAATTAAACTGAAAATAATTCAAGAAGAGCTATAAATGTCTCCAATTGGTATGTTCTCACTTTTATCCGGAACATAGTTCATCTCTTCAATAAATTTCAATAAACTGATTGGAAAAAAATATCTTCTTAGCGCGCTAAGTTGCACAATGACAGTTCTAAAGACTCTATATGAATTCCTTGTCAAGGAAATTACTACAGCCTCTTTTTTAACAGTTCGCTACTCTTGGCCTTTGGTATTACCATTTCTAGAGATTTTTATGTTATTAGGTGGAACCTGGCTTGTTGGGTGACCCTCGTTTGGGAAGGGATGCTATTTAATTTGGATAACAGCTTGGATGCGATCTGTTTTGTCAACTTGGGTATACCGTTGTCCCCTTAACATTTTCTAGCCTTTCCATTGCAGTGGCATTTCTAACTCTACGACTCTCCTGCCCGAGGTGCTCTAGTTCCTACGGGGCTTTGATTGTCAGAGCCGCAATTTGACATTGATGCGGCTAGTTATAACTTCTTCGCACTTATATGGCTGCAAATCAAGGCTTTATGCTGAAGTCAGCCTTCTAGTCTTTGGCAACAAACCTTTGCAGTCCTATCCAGTGAAAGAAATTTAATGAATCCAGAGCCTAAAGCGGCGCAGTATCCATAAATTTTCAACGTTCGAGTAGATGAAGTATAAAACCGAGTAGCCCACCCAGGAAATACAAACTTCAAGTCCATTTAATTGCTCCACAAGCCTTTATTATCAAAAATTAAACAAAACCATAACCAAAGTGATTGTGGCTGATACTAACTGCACACATAAAGCGTGAATTGCGTATAAAATCTGTGCGGGGATCCGTTGGATTAGCGATTAACACAACGGATCCCCATTTAAAACATTACACTGCGCTCACACACATCAAGCGATTCGGCATCATCATGGAAAGCATTTAATGTTCCATGGTTGCTACCAATACCTGAGGATCGTTTGGGGGTGGACGTGGGTCGTCACCACCATCATCTCCTGGACCAGATGGCGGATCCTCCTGTCCCCTAGACGGGCCTGGTGCAGAGCCAGCTTTAGCCTTGGCCATATTCAAGTAACGCAAATTTTCCTCATCGTCGAAGATCTTGAATTCTTGATCCTTGCCCACCAAGGCAACCGAAATGTTCTAAAAAGGATCAAAGTCAAATGAATTCCAAGTCATTGAAAAAAATGCATGCAACTGCTCACCAAAAGCGGCGAATGCTCGTCCTTCGCGAGCAAATCATCATTGGGCAGTGAACCACGAATAGCCTGGATGCCATGACAAATCAAATCGTCCTTGGAACAGTCCGCAAATTCGCTCAAATGCCGCTCAAGGTAGGTACGAGCGCTCTGCGAACGCGACCCAATCGACATTGCTTTGCAATTAAAGTAGTTCGCTGACGGCACCACTTGATAGATGTGAGGTCCCTGATCATCGTAGCCAGCAACTAAAAGTCCAACGCCATACGGGCGGCGATCGTAACGTTGAGTGGTCACCTGCATCTTGTTGCCAAGATTCATGATCAATCGCGCCACGGGATACGCTGTGTCGTAGGAGTACTTGTAGGTCAAGCATTCCGTGCGGAGATAACGACTCAAGACACGAGCGTCGGCAGTGATTCCGGCAATGGAAATGCCCAAATGATTATCAATTGGAATGATCTTCTTTTGGCTGGACGACAGCTCAGATGTGGCACGTCGTAGGCCCACCAAAACTGCATAGTCACGATTCTTGAGACCCACAGTGGCGGAGCCCAACTTTACTGCTTCCATGGCATACTCGACCTGGTGGAGGCGGCCCTGAGGACTCCAAACGGTGACATCACTGTCGTATTGGTTCCGAAACTGGAAAAAGCCGAAGAGAACAATGAAAAGCCAGACGAAAAGAGGTTATGACGAGGGAAGTTAAAATTTAGAAAAGTGGATACTCAACTCTTTGAGGAGTCTGGGGGAGTGAAGTTTATGGAAGGAAGTAATAGAAATATTTATTTAAAACTTACCATTTTTGATAAAATCGAACAAAACCCCTGACTATTTAATAAGCGGATGACAAAACAAAATTTGTAAAATTGCCGACTCTCCAATACTGTGAAGTTTGATACAATTGTGGTTAAAGCCAAATGGTAGCATTCAACGCATTTTGAAGAGAAATCTGTGATCTAGGACATTTTCATAGAATGAACCGGTTTTTGAAGACCTATCTGCAAGGAAAGTTTTGGTGAGCAAACTGCCCTTTGTTCTGCCAAAGGCAAATTTAAGCACCGAATGCTTCAGAATATTCTATCCATTAGTTTGCGATCGGACAGAATGGATTACTGTACACAATGCTTTATGGCCGATCCATCATTTAACGTTTTGCTATTCCGCATTCATTACTCAAAACTGAAGAAAAACAGCAAAATTGTAAAGTTAATTTAACCGTTTGGAATTTTCTTTTTTTGCATTTTATGGCTTGTATTTTCTACAAAAGAAAAAATATTGTGTATGTTTTATTGTGGATTTCCAAATGCATTTTAATTTCCTAAACAAATCTTTAACTGTTCGAATTATGCCGCGAAACGGACTTTAAAAATAAATTTCACCGATTCCGTCAACAATTGGCAGCAAATTTATAGGTTATGTCTTCTGATCTATTCAGCAAAGGTTGACTTTTTCGATTGGATCATTTATTATATGCGCCTTTCGACAAGTCGCATAAAATATATGGGCTATCAAATTTTTAACTTGACCCGGAACTACCTTTTTTTCATATTGCTGAATATTCTTATTTTCAGAGATGTGCCCTTTTCGAAATAGATTATATCCTAGTACGCTGTTTAATCAAATCGAAATTTCCCTTTGAAATCATACACTGGTAAAATTCAAAGCAACATACGTATTTCGACTAAAGTGTAGACAAATATTTTGCCAGCATTTTATTTCCTAAAACAATAAATTAGAGCAAATATGTTGAAGTTAAAAAATTATTGAACTTGGAAAAAATGTTAAGAGTCTACAAATAGATGTTGTCTGGATTTTGGGGGTCGATTTGGAGACCGGCAAATATTTGAACTAAATACTTCAGAATGAAAAGATAAACAGCAAGAAAAGTTTAGCTTAATTTTGTTTAATAAATTTCTGATATTTAACAAGAACTGAAAATTATATTTAGGACGTGCGAGAAAATGAATAATATTTTGTCGACATTTTCTTCACAACGAGTTGTGCAAGATATTGCATGCATGCTTACATAGTGCTAGGGGACCTTAAGTTATTATTCATATTTCTGTTGTTCGTAGTTCGATTGAACGTCCATTTCGAGTTTTGTTCGCGCTGGTTTGTCATTCTTTCAGCTGTGAATCAAATTAACTATTTTTCGACACAACTATAATAAAGCAATAATAAAAATGGCCAAAAATGTTTCTCTAATCAAAACCCTGTCAAAGACGCTATTTTGTAGTAAAAAGAGACCCACCCTATGTAGCGCGGTGAGATACCACCACATCTTGCTATAGACTCCACGAAGTAATCCTGAATCGTGATTACGTTTCAGATCATGACAGCTTGACCGGTACTACATGCATCTCGTGGCGCTGTCATAGCGTCATAAATTCACCTATCCTGAGAAAAGCTTATAAAAAAGAACAATATATGGAAAGAGCTTATCTATCCAAGATCCAGTTCTAGTACAATTTCTCTACTCGAACTTTTCCCCCACTGTACACCACCACTACTGAATACAACCATCGCCGACAGCTGTTAAACGTCAAAATTCTGCCAATTGTTTTTCACAAAATTTCACCAAAAGTTGTGGCGTATTTATTTATTATCCCCGTTTTCTAGTTTCCAAAATTATTAGTTCTCTCAATAATTTCTTCGATAAGAAATCTTTGAATCGAACCAAATCTCACTAAATCGTACTTCCAACGGAGGCCCTATTAAGCAGCTCTCTGAAAATGGCAGGCGTTAACGTGGACACACGAGAAAATCGATGGAGGAAGGTACGAAACGATTTTTTAGTTTTCTTTGTTTCTATCTTTAATAAACAAATTCATCAATTGACCACCGCTTAGTCATAAAGAAGTACATAATTTCAATATTTTTATATAACTAGAGATGCTCGCCTTTGCACACAGTGCTCAGTCGAGCGACAAAAAGTCGAGTAATTATTAGTCACCAACACCGCAACAATCAGATTAGCACTTCGGGAACTTGATTGCCAAGTCAATTGATATCATATCACCGCTGCGGCGATCGGAAAATATTTGTTACACTCGATTGAATGAAGTGCTAATCAAGTATACGCATTATTAATAGATGATCTCTGGTGGCAAGCGGTGTTGTTTTGTTGTTTTTTTTTTTTTTTTTTTGTCATTTCCTTGTGTTTTCCTGGAGAGCTAACTCTGTATTCGTATCTAATTGCAGGCAATAATCGGTCCGTTGCCTCCGGACTTTCTACGAATTTCGACACCCAGAGAAATTCAGGAAGCAGCCGATTGTCAGGCAGCTATGGCATTGTATCAGCAACAGGCTATGCCGCAATATGTGGTAAGTACTTGCAATAAATTGAAAAATATGCAATGAAAGTAGAAAAGTGATTGATTTTTGTAGGGAAGCACTACCAGTGCTAATAATGTTAGTTCTTGTCGCTCATTAGTTTCGCTTGAAAAGTATTTGTACCTATTTTTGCGGTTTGCATTTGAATTAAATGGAAAATGCTTTTGAAGTCATTTTTGTAGATAGAGACAAGAATGAGTTCTTTCATTGATAATTTTATTTGGAAACTTTACAAAACCATGTAACACGCTAAACCATTTTTTTTTATTGACGTTTCCTGAATGAATTTTAACGTAAATTGACACCTGAAATGGATAGAATGCTTCCAACGTTTGGTTAGTCGGCTGACTCGAAAATTGGACGCAAATATCCAACTGCAAGTGGTGTGTGAGATAAACCATATTTTGGCAATGAAACGTATAAAAATTGAATGATTCACCTGATAAGGGGAAAAACATTTAATGTAACAACCTTAGCTGGCAGTATACATTAATAAAACGGATATTCCTGCCCTCTATGAGGACGTTTTTATTCCACAATCAAAATGAAACTAACTAAACAAAATTCTTTACAATGTTAAGAAAGAAGAGAGAAAAGAAAACAAAAGAAATAAACAAATTCTGCTGCGAATGCGTTAAAATAATTAATCAGAACGGAAACTCTCAAATTTCAGTGCTGTGAACTGAATGTGAGTTCAACTGAATGCGAGTTCAACGTACTATTATAGTTCAAGCAATTCAAGAAAATAAAAACTTATAAATTGTTGAAACTGCTATAGAGAAGATGTAACTGCCTATCGAAAAATGATTCGCCTAAAGTGGCTGCCATCGTAAATAATTCTAATTACGTCAACGAAAAAAAATATCTTCATCTTATTAAATCGAGGCTCTAACTCATCACAATTATGGGACAGCAGAAATTTGTTGAACTCCGAGACTCAATAATACCCTTTAGTAATAGAAATGCTAAAAGCAACTCATAAAGTCGCTGTTAGTTACATGGGTGATAGTAAGTTGTAAGACGAACAAGGACGTTTTTGTATGCTTAGTAGATTACGAAAAAGGCTTTGACACAGCTCAGCACAACAAAATGATAGCTATCCTTTATAGCAAACGTATTGTAACATCACCTAAAACGATGCTACAATAATGTAGAATAATAACTACGCTCCTCCAGCCCATTCCAAAGTGTCTTTTCATTCGAGGTTCGTGTCTGCGGTTAAGTCTCCAAGAGACGGATAATATCACGGATAAGAAAGAATTATAACTGCAAGAAATGGAATTATTACATCAGAATTTTTCTTGTTCCAGTGGTCGAAGAATTTGCTAGAAGTTTCTGGCTATCAGAAACTTCTGCTATATAAGGACAGATGGCGATCGAAAGGGGGCAGTTGGTTTAGAACCGGTTTAGAAAGGTAAGAATCAGATGAAGTAGAGATTCGTAGAGGAGTGAGAAAAGGATGTAACTTATTAGCATTGCTTTTCAATATGTACTCCGAAAAAATCTCCAAAGAAGCAATAAAAAGAAGTGACGGCGGAATAAAGGTAAGATAGATGTCATGATAGAAAGTGATATAAACACACTAAATAACATCATGAATAGGCTGAATTGGATTACGAATAAACACTGCCAAAACAAAGTTCATGGTACTAATTAGAGAACAAGGGCTGGTCATGGTGTAGTGGATAGTGTGTTCGCTTGTGAGCCGAACTGTACAGGTTCAAACCCGGACGGGGAACAGCAACCACAGCCACCCGAGCATAAAAGATAAACGAATAAAATCAAGTTTCTCCAACCACTACACCAAAAGAAGTTCTGCTTAGTAGTACAACGGACTTCATGTGAGTTTAAGTGCTCCGGGATTTGGAAATTAAACTAGAAAACAGCAAATACCGAACCTTGAACTAAAAATAAACATTAGAGACATAGAAAGAGTCGCACTATTAAGTGCCTAGGAATGATAATTAATAATAACGTTAATCCTAGTAAAGAAATAAAATGTAGAATAGAACAAGCACGAGGGCAGTCTTTTGTAAGATGGAAAAAGTGTTATGCAGCAGAGAAATTAACTTAGAGATCCAAACGAGACTGGTTAAATAATGTATTTGTTCGGTAATACTAAAGGGTTTTTCAATAGGCACATAACAATTTTGTATTTTAATATAAACGCACCTTAAACTTTTTTAATGAACTGTCAATGTTAAAACGGCAGTCAAGGTTTACATTTTTATCATGGTGAAGTTAACTAATGAGCAATGTTCGCATACTCAAATTTTCGGTCGTGATAATCGACCCACTAGACAGGCTGTGCATGCTATAGTGAAAAATTCGAATCAACATAGTCACTATTGAATGACCTGTGCCAGTGAGACAACGCACCGGTCGAAGTACCGAAAATATCGCAGCCAAATCAGTCGATTCCACGTCGTTCACAGGAATTAGGAATATCGCAGTCCACACATTGTTTACTTCAAGATCAAATTAACCTAAGAACTGAAGCCTCTTGAAGCATCAAAACTTCTCCGATTGGATTCTGCAAAAGTTTGAAGAAAATCGTGAATTTCATCAAAAAATCATCTTCAACGATGAAGCTCATTTTTGGCTAATGGCTATGTCAATAAGCAAAATATGCAACAGCAACAGCAACAAACCCAAATGTGCTTCAAGAGACTCCATTGCATCCACGAAAAGTGACTGTGTGATCGCCATGTTATGGTCGATGAAAATGATCGCCATGTTACGGTCGATGGAGTTCGCTATCGTGTCATGTTGAAAACCTATTTTTGGCCGGAATTAGATGGACTTGACATCGGTGCCAACAAGATGGTGCCACATGCCATACAGCTGGTCAAACAATTGAGCTATTGAAGAGGAAGTTCGGTAGTCGTGTAATCTCGAGAAATGGTCCGGTTGAATGGCCAGCTTGCCGATGGATTTATTTTTATGGGGTTTCGTTAAGTCATTGGTTTATGCCAACAAATAGAGAAGCTCAGGAACAATATCGAACGCGAAATTGCCAACGTTCCGGCCGATATGTGTGGAAGAGTGGTGGAAAATTGGCTCCAAAGCATCGATCGCTACAAACGTGCTCTCGGTGGTCATTTGAACGAGATCGAATTTCATACTTAAATTTATTATAACATGTGTACTAATAATAATAATAATATTTTGGCGCTAACAGCCCAATGCAAGGCCTGGCTTAGCTTCTCACAGCCACTCGTGCTGTGGTCCTGACGAATAGTTGGGACCTACAGTTTTATGCCGTTTCCGAAGAGCAATTTTTTCGATTAAGAGAAACTTCTCATGATAGTTTTACACTCGGATGTTTGTCGGACGTTCGCGACAGATGGCACCGTGAGAAAACTTTTTTTTTTGTGTTTTCTTGGATTCGAACCTTGAACCTCTCGCTCAGTGATCACGCACTTAACCACTGAGCCACAGCGCCCACATGTGTATTACGCCTGGAATCAAATTCAACTCAATTATTCTGTGTTTTATTTAAATTCATTGTTATGTCATTATTGAAAAGCCCTTTATATGGGGTAGAAACCTTGACGTTACACAGAGCAATGATAGGCAAAAGAGAAGCATTCTAAATATGAATATATCGAAGAATATTACACATCTCCCTGATAGACAGAATAACAAAAGAAGAGTTACTACGACGGATAAGGAGGAAAATAGAACTTATACACTTGGTTAAAAAAAGAAAACTCGAATGTCTAGGACACGTCCTTACGTAACAATAAGTACAAACTTTTCCAACTTATTTTGCAATTAAAGCTAAAATTAAGAAGAGCTGTCTAGAGACAAAGGCTGTCATGGCTGTCAAATATGCGAAAGTGGCTCAGGCTTTCCACTTCAGAAATAGTAAGAGGTGTTACAATTCAACAAGCTTGAAAAATTATGATTTCCAACCTCCACACCGGAGAGGAACTTTAAGAAGAAAGAGAAGTTACTTTTAAAATTTCGTTGTAAGAAAACAGATTTAACAGAAGTCAAATTCTGAATAGTTGTGATTCATTTTCACATTTTCGCTACTGTGAACTTACACAGCTGACTTTTGACAGATCGAAGAAATTCAATTCAGGGAGCCTATTTGTGAATTCGATTCGAGTGACGGAACAATTATGAGCTCATTGGAATATAAATTGGTATTTGTGAGGTCGAGTGGTGGAGAGCTTCTCACATGAGCTGAGTTTTGCGACTTAGAGTCGTAGTCAATTTTTCTGTTCAAATCACGTATAAATTTGTCTATCCTCCAATTTTACTTGAAAAGTGGCTTAACACTTCAAAACCATGACATTCATGTTTTTATTACTAACGATTTGGAGTTAGAGGCGACTTTAAGAAAATGTCGAGTTTAAATTAGTTTATTACTAAGAACCATCGTTTTTTTATGAGCATATCTTGACAATTTTCAAATTACATACATTTTACCCAAAGTTTCTGTTAAACTGCTGTAATATCTGAAGCAGCACTCACAAACGAATGCAGTAGCTTTAAAACTATAGATAATGGAAAAATTTCGTTTTCAATTGTGGGTTCAACATACCTTCCGAAAAAGTATCCAAATTACTTTATTTTGCTTTAAGTGGCGCTACAGTTCGGGATGGACCTTAGCCTCAACCAGCCAGCTTAGGTGGAATCTTCCTTTACCGTGTCGCCCCTCCGGGATGGATTTGGAAACTTTCCGGGACAGAATTTTGATATCTATTTGCACTATATGTCCTAGCCATCTTAGGCGATGAATTCGAACCATTCCGACTGGATCGATATGGCTATATAACGTTTTAGTTGCCCATGAGAGCCCAAAGAAACGGCGATTGGCAAGAATTGTTGTTCAATTTTTCTTTTAGACTTGGAGAAAAGATAAGTAAATATAATAAATCAAATATCAATTTGAGTGCACGTCTGGCTCGTACGTATTTCGTCGATGCAATAATTAGGTACTGAAGTACCTAACCTCATTGAGAATGAAAATTCTGTATTCACCTCAAATTGTGAAGCCATCAAACAATTGATGTGCCTTTTTCAATTGATTTTAATTTTTCATTGAAATCATTTCCCATTGCTTTAATGCATTCAGGTAGACTGTTGTGAATCGTTATTTTGTTCGACACTTTAATTATGATACGATTAATCGAGTTAAACTTTTTGTTAGTGCTTCCAAACAAGTCTCTATTTTGTTCCACAACTTAATACAAGACGGAGATGTAGTTGGAGAGCCGGAGCAAAAAGTGCTGGAGCATTTGTCTGCCTTTCTCAGCTTTCTCTGATGCTTATTCAGGTTTGTGTTTGTGCCTAACATTTTTGCTTGTACCTAGTCATGTCATAAATACTGGAACACGTTTAAACGCACTCATTGTGAAACTACAATAGTATTGAACACATCCATTCTATGTATATTGACAGGTATTCAATGAGTGACATTTGTACTAAGTTAACACGCGAAAATAATAAACAAAAAAACAAAAATCTTTGGTAAATATGGAGTGGAGCTACTCGTATATTAAAAACCGTGTTCTGGTAATTGGCCTTCACAAGAATAATATGGAAATAGGCGATATTTTCCGGATCTTGTGACCGCTTGGAATCACCCTGAATTTTGTGTGTTGAACTGTTAAATTATTTGAGGTCACTGGTGGAGTAACTGACCGTCAAAGTTCTTGATGCCTTCACACTGTCAGAACTCCACAGGCGATCAAAGCTGTTATAGCCAGAATTAATCAGAAACCGCTGCGAAAGCAAAAAATCTTGTAACGAAAATTGAAGATATCGCAGAAATCCATCCACTATCAAACAAGGTTTGTGACTCAATGCATATAAAGGACAAACTGGCCACTTACTCTTAGCCCAATTAAAGCAAAAACGGAATAAAAGATCGAAAGATCTACGCCGCCGGGGCGCGCAATTTTGTTTGTTCACGGATGAAAAAATGTTTACTATTGAGGAATCGTTCAATAACCAAAATGACAGAGTCTATATGTCCTTTCATCCAAAGAAGCATCGGAACTCATGCCTCGAGTCGAACGGGACCATCATCCCGCATCTTTGGTGGTTTGGTGGGGAGTCAGCTACGAAGGCGTTATCAACCATAATTTTTGCGAGAAGGGAGTAAATCTACAAAACGGATGTTCTGGAAGGCGTTGTGAAGGGACTTAGAAATAATTGATTTAAAAAACCCGTGGACTTTCCAACAAGACTCCGCACCAGCTCATAAGGCAAAAACAACACAATGGTGACTCCAAAATGAATTGCCGAACTTCATAGCATAGATTGCTTTGCGGTCTATTTTAGGAGCGACACCTAAATATTGAGTCCTTGAAGCGCGCACTTATCCGTGCAGTAGACAATTTTCCAATGGACGAGATGCGTGCTGCGATCGATAAGTAGCCAGAGCCAGAGTTTTAAGTCTCAAAAAGGGTTGTTTGTGTACCAGATTTATAAGAGAACCTTGAAGGTGAATATTTTGGTTAAAGCAACGCAGGCAAATATTATTTTTCAATACATAGAGCTTCATACTTTCATGGTTGCTGCGACAACCTACCAACACTGAGTTTGATTGATTAAGGTAACAAATAACAGCAGGAAAAGATATTTAAGGAAACCTTTCAGGAATTCAATTCACTACTTCACACTTGGACTTAGTGAGCAAATTTTTCAAAACGATTTAAGTGTTAAAAGCCCTCTGTCGTTATAAAAATTAATTGCTTCCATGTCGCACATGTGCATACCAAATTTGCATCATGACGAACAGCCTGTGGCGCTTAGCCAATTTCACTAAAAATGACTCTTAACTCATAAGTACCACAATCGATATTTCCGCATGTTTATACTTACGGAACGAAGTGAATAAACGTTAAAACGGCTTACTTCTATCTGCAAGAAATTTTGCGATTATGAAGCTTTATGGATGAGCAAAAGTATCATATCCTCGACATTCACTAAAAAGGCACTTATTTCAAAGTTCATGTTTCGCGATATTTCGATTCGAAGTTAGTTTTGTAAGGTTGTGCGCATAGGATAGGGCTACATTACGGTACACATTATTCGAAATCTGTTTTCAAATTCGAATTTCGAAAAGGAGTTTTCGAGAAAATTTCCAAACGATCACAAAAAAATAACTTTTTTTGTAACAAACATTGTCGTAAAGCACCGTGCACAATACTACGATCGTCGGAAAACATGCAAATGTGTTTGACGAATCAGGTGACAAAAGTCGTCCAGACGACATGCACAATACCGAATCGTCGCAGTCAGTTTTTCAGAGTCGAAAGCGCGCCATCGGCAATAAGAGTGACTAAATGATGATTCGCGTAGTAAATTTTTGAGTCTGAAGACTTGGGCTTATAACTGCCCTCTAAAACTACGATTATCAAAACCGACCCCCAGTTGCGGGAAAACAAATTTTAAGTCTTGCACGAGATCTACATATATCTTAACCTGACCTCTAAATTGGAAAGATATCTGCCCATTCGAACAAAATTTTATTTAAAATATTTAGACGGAAAAATAATTATAAAGAAGGGATCTTTCTAAGTTGAAAACATAGCCTCTACGTGTGTGCAAATATGTATAGAGATATACTCGTATTGATGTATAAAAACTGTGCTGATAGAAGCATACACATTCAGAAAGTTTATTTATATGATGATGATTTTAATTTGAGTATTTTTTGTTTTATATTCCCCTTTTTTCATTTTGCTTTAGGCCCCCAATCACGTTGGACGTCTTAGCATCACTTGTGCTCAAGCGCGTTTGGTTCGCAACTACGGCCTAACTCGAATGGATCCATATGTACGCGTTCGTGTAGGCCACTATGTTTACGAAACACAAACCGATCCGAATGGTGGAAAAAATCCTCGCTGGAATCGTGTCATCCAAAGTCAACTTCCCGTCGGAGTTAATTCCATTTCAATCGAAATCTACGACGAGTGTAGCTTTAAAATGGACGAACTAATTGCTTGGGCCGATATACGAATCCCCGATACTGTGCTGCGCGGTGAGACACATGAAGAATGGTATCCCTTGAGTGGCAAGCAGGGTGAAGGTCTCGAAGGATCTATTGATGTAGTCCTCAGTTTCGGCAATCAACCAGTAACCCCATACATGTATCAGGCAATTCCTGCAGCTCCAATGGTAATGGTTCCACCAGGTCGACCATTGCCAATATTTGTGGCACCACAGCAGCCGCAAATGCCACCTCCAGTACCACAAATTAGCGAAGCGGATCTTAAACAGGTAAACGCATTTACTAAACTTGTAAATATTTCGAGTCAGACATAAACATGTGTGCTTCCATTTTAGGTCCATGAAATGTTCCCAGATATCGACAAGGAAGTAGTTAAATCTGTATTTGAGGCCAATCGCGGAAACAAGGATGCAACGGTTAACTCATTGCTCCAAATGAATGAATAAAATTTATGTTATCCAGTTATTTCTATTGTTTGTAAGCATTCCGGCTAAGTGGGGAGTAAGGAGGAAATATCAAATTTATTTAAACCGTGTACTTCATTGTGCAACACTACTTATTTAATCCGATCTTTCCAATTATTTATTTTTAAATGAAATAAAATTCAAGCTATTATACGATTATTAATAAAATGTAATTTTAATATATGAAATATGTTTTTGAACTTTTAACTAAATCACCGGTATGCTATCGTTCAAGGCTGAGATCACGAAGGCTCAAATTTCGAGAAAGCAAATGAAGTCAGAAGAAATACAGCCTTGGCCATAAATGAAAAGCACGATTTATAAGAAACTGTTGTAGGTAGGTGAATATTTTAGACTTCTCAGGATCCTTTGCCCTGGGAATTTACTAATGACTAAATTATGGGGAATTCCCACAATTTTTAACTCTGGATCTTTTGTGTGCGGTAAATTGGTATAATTTTGAAAATAGTACTGAAAGTGTGCACATCAGTTTTTGCGGATATCTTACTATTCATTCATAAAGATGGCTAAGCCAAAAAAATACGAATTAAGTGCAGCTGAAAGAGCTTTTGGCCTCTCAAGGCATGTCCCAGCAAAAAAATTTCAAAAACTCTTAAGCATTCGCGTCCAGCCGTTCAATATGCATTAAGACTATACAGGGAGACTGAAGAGTGCTTTTATAAACTGCGCCAAGGCAGGAAAAAAAAGTCTTCGCCTCGTAAAGATCGGATACTTGCCCGGGAGTATTTAAAAAATCGTCAAAAGACCTCTTCTGAACTAGCTGCTTCGCTTCAGGAACGACAAAATGTTACGCTATCTGCGAGAACGGTTAGAAGAATGCTAACTGAAGCCGGCCTTAGAGGTTGCAAGGCCAGAAAAAAACCCTAGTTCTCCTCAGAACAAGAAACGACGCACGTATTGAGTGGGCCAAATTGCATAAGGATTGGAGCTATGAAGATAGGAGCAATGTCGTGAGGTCATACGAGGCAAATTTTATTTTCTAAAAACAAAGTCAAAAGCGGATTTATGAAAACATTGGACATTTGTTTAATAAAAGTGGGTCCGAACTGAACACAAAATCAGAATGTGTCTTTATGGGTTTTCGGGACTCCTGGCGCAGTCTACGTTCGCAGGAGGAAGGGAGAAGAATACTATCCCTATTGTGTGATACCCACAGTCAAGTTTGATGATGGTAGTTGCATGATGTGGGGCTGTATGGCGGTAGGAGGCATAGGAGAGCTATTCACGCGAGGGAAGAATGAATAGAGACAGCTATGTTGATGTTTTAGTGATCTCCTTAAAGGCATCCTATCCTAAGTCCAGCTCAATTACCAGACCTAAACCCGATCGAACACCTGTGGGCACTTCTAAATAAGAGGATAAAAAAAATAATCCGACATCCTTAGTAGGCCTGAAGAGCGCTATACGACGAGAATGGGAAAAAATCAGCTCGGAAGAATGTTTTACTTTAGTTGCTAGCACGCCTCGTAGGATTCTTGCAGTGATATAGGTCAATGGAGGGCCAACTATATATTAAATTTTAAAACAAGAATAAATGTTCTAATTGTTTTTTTTTTTAATTTATACGCATTCAATTTTTCAGATATAGCGGCATTCTATACATTTGCGTAGGATGCTTTTCATTTCTGCCCAAGGCTGTATGTTAAAGGAAAGTTCATTGAATAATGTCCAGTAATCTGAAAGGATTTTACAACTCCTACAAACAAAATTCGTATTGCGACAGAGAGAATCGTTAGCCTGAATAGAAGTAAAATAGTAGACAAATTATTTTTTTCAAAAACTGAATTTTTTTTCAACACAAAACTAGAACTCTCGGTAGACTCTAATGGGACAAAATTGAAATCTCAGCCTACTCTGTAAAGTACTTAGGTATTTAAGGACTTGAGTCCTTCCAAGTGCAAGTCCTAGGTACCTAAATACTTTCAAGTACCAGTACCAGTACTTTCAAGTGTTATCATGCATGCTGTAGATTGAGATTGCGAAATGGAACATAGTACTTGATAATACTTGAAGCCACTGGTACTGGTGTTTGTACTTGAAATTCTACGGAATAACAAATTTATATTCTCATGTATAAGTGACACCTAGTCCGAGTGTTCATGATGCCAAGACCCTAGATCGAAGATGTTCGAACAAGATTTCAGTAAAAAATAAATAATAACTCCAGCTGTTAAGTGTGTGACTGACTGTAATACAATAAGTTTATTATTTAATAGCGATTAGAAGCAGATACACATTCAATAGTCCGTAATGTAGAAGACTGCATAAATAGAGAGAATAAATTAATGCAAATCTCAATCCAAGATAATAACATCAATGTTGCCACGTTTACCTCCCGAAGAGCTGCCACTTCCTCCCGGCTTATTGGCGTTCTCATTCATCTGATTAGCCTTTTGCCTCTCTGCCAGTTTTTGTTGTAATGTTTTGATTGGACTCGATTGCTGTAGACCTGTAGTTGTGGGTGGAGGCGTCGGAATTGGTTTGGGTGTTACCTTACCACCAGACGTTGGTCCACCAGTCATCGTCATCGATGGCGGGCCTACCGATGTTATAGTAGCTGGTGAACTATATGATGGCATGTTAAACGTCTGCGGTTGCTTGGCCGATTTAGACGAGGATGGAATCATCGTGATCTGCGGCGGCAGTGATTTGAGAGCCGTTTCAACGGCAGACTGCAAATCCGAGGTGGTTTTCTTCGGTTTTGGATTACGATTGCGTTTGGCATAGGGACGCTTCTGACCTAACATCTGGAATTGCTGGAATTGAGACATCTGAGCGATTTGTGACATCATTGAGTTGCCTGGGCCCATGCGTTTAAGAAGCTCAGCGTATGTGGCCAACATGGCTGCTTGCTGATTGTAGTTATCCATGCTGAAGGTGTTCATTAAAGGAAATTGCTGATTCATGCTAGCGAGAGCAGTCAGTTCGGCGTTGGTCAAGCCGGTCAATGCAGCTCCTGGGGATTGAGACGGATTAGAAGGACGGACATAAGGAGTTGGTGGGACTGGTTTTTTCTTCGTGGTGGTCTTGGCCTTCGCTTGAATTTTATCGGTTTGAATCGGCATTTTCATTTCGGACATCAAAGAGACACTGGACATCTGTTGTGGTCGGGATTTTTCGATTGGGAAAAGACTGGTAGAGGGTGTAATTGAAAGTGACTTGGGCAGTTCGGGAAGTATCGGTGGTGCAGTGGACTTGGATGTTAGATCGGACAATGGTTTCACGTAAATGCTTGGCGAGTTGGTTGGGACTTTTGTAACCGAAATCGAGGAAGAAGATGAGGGCATAGAAGTTGAAAGCTTAGCGGAATTAGGTAACGTGTCCTTAGTATGTATTGCTTTCGAAGATGTTGGAGTAATGGTCAATTCCCCGCCACCAATGTTGATTGTGGTTGAATGCGACTGCGAGGAGGTAGCCGTTTTTGAGACCTGTGATGCTGCCGATGCGATTAAATTCTTGATATCGAATTGAGGAATCTTAGGAGGAGCATTTGAGGATGGTGGAGAAGGCTCAGGAATACTCGAAACTACTGGTGTCTTGTGTGATGGTATAGCTGCCATAGGATTGATTATAGGATTCATTGACGGTGCTGCTAGATTTGGAAGGAGTGTAGTTCCAGATGCCGCAGGACCACCTAGCATTTTATAATATTCAGCAACTAGTTTTTGAAAGCCGGCATGATCCTATTTTTGGAATAACAAGTTATATAGCGAGAAAACTCATTACGGACAATTGCTCCTTACCTTTGCCATTTGATTGGTCATAGTTGGACTAGAGTAGAGAGACATTAGTGAAGCGAAAGACGATTGGCTTGGAAGATTGTTGGATGCTGGAACAGAAGCTGATGATACTGGTGGCGGCTGATATGATGATGTGCTTATTTGTGCTGGTGTGTTCTTACTGCCTACTGGTCTGCCACGGGGACGAGAAGTAATCCCAGGTATCTGAATCGGTTTGCTGACCTAAAATTTAAATATGGTAAAGTTTATAATTATTTGACATAATCTTAAATTAATTGGACTTTCATTTGGCCCTAATTGATGAATACCGGTGTTGTACTTTGATTTCATACTGGGTTCTGACTCCAGTGGTGGCAAATGAGAGAAGTGTAGTCGAATGCATCACCATAACTTGTATCAATCCCGGTGGAAGCGAACTAATTCTTGGGACAGAATTGAAAAATCAGTCAGAGTTGGCATCAAAAAATCCGTTATCAGAGCCCGATGACGCTCTCCATTGACGGTTACGGCTTTTTGTCGGTGATCTCTCAAAACTGGCCTGTACCTCAATGTTCTCATCAGACCGCCTCGGACGACATCGGCCGTGATGACTGGCATTACCAAGATTGCCAGTGGCGCTAAATGTTTGGTGTAAACACCTGATGGTGTGGTCTGAAAGCGCTTCCCTCACTCGATATTTTGCAAGTTTTGAACATAAAACTGCACGATAACAGCGTATTGTGGTGGCGTGTACTGTTCCATGGCACAAATTCGCTTGGACTGACGTTTCGAAAGCGATCTGTGAACGGTGCTGTGTTCAACGTATCATTGAACGACAAGCTCAAACCGGAAGGATAAATCATAGTCAGGACGGCCTAGAGCTACAACTAAACACGAAGATCATCTAATAGTCACAACAAGTAAACGAAGTAGACGAAAAACAGCACCCGAAATACGCGCCGAAATGAATGAAACACGGAATAAACCGCTGTCCTAGACAACAGTCAAACGAACATAAAGACATGCTGGACTATTTGGGCGAGTTGCTGTTCCAAAACCCAAACAAGCAGCAAAGGTTATAATGGACCAAAAAGCATAAAAACTGGACGGAAGAAGATTTCAACAGAGTTTTATGGAGCGATGAATCCAAGTTCGAGGTATTTGGCACAAAACGGAGAATTTTCATTCGACGCAGCGTTGAATAAAAGATGCTACCAGACTGTGTGGTTCATACCGTCAAGCATAGAGGCGGTTCTGTTATGGTCTGGGGATGTTTCTCTTCAAATGGAGTGGGAGATCTGGCTCGAGTGATTGGACAAATGAATAAGGAGGCATACAAAACAATATTGGAAGATAACGCTGTGACCTCTGGACTAAAATTAATTGGCGAAGGATTCGTATTCCAACAGGACAACGACCCTAAACACATGTCAAGACTTCTACCAGAAGGTAATGGTTCGAATCGAAACGAACAACTCGGAACGTCCGATCATCCATAAGTGTCTTCTGTTGATTGCTAAACGATCAATTTGGTTTATTTGATCTGCCGAAATAGACGAAGCCTATCCCAAGCAATACCAAATTTTGTTTCGCTATAAATCGTTTTATGGTAAATTTCCATAAAAAAAAACGGCACAACAAAAAAAAAAAGCCAAACAAATTAAAATTGGCAAAGAATGAGACACAAGGACCTTAAACAAGTTCTGTTCTCTAACATCCCCACAAAATACATAAATAGCAAAAGTTTTAAAGTACTTACGGTAGTAGATACACTGGCAGTTGTAATTGGAGGCTTTAGTCCTTGCGGCGAAGGGTCTGCTGTTCCTCCTCCTGCTGTCGTAGTTGACGGTAGTCCACTTACGGTTCCAGCCATAGCTTGCTTCTCTTGGTTCTTTCGAACTGCAATCTCTTGCAGACACAATTTTATAGCCAAATCCAAGAGATTTAGATTCTCTGGCATTTTGGCAACCTTATCCTTGATGTAGTACTTGTATACATCTACAAGCAACTGAGTGAATAATGGTTCTTTTTGATTCATATACTTTATGCATTTCTTATGTGCCTTGTAGATATCAATCAAAAGGTTCAAAGTCTCTACATTGTCACGAGTTTCACTAATTCGCTTGAGGATATTTCGCATAATTTGGACACAGAATGTCATTGCTTGTTGATACAGATCCATACGTTCCGAGTCCTTGATGTAGCGCCTAAAGAATAGAATATTAATAAAAATAAGTATGATACCTTAGTAAAATAAACAAGTCTCACTTATCATTATCGGGAGTACGATACAATTGCAGGGCGACATCTATCAGGAGTTTATGATTGTTCGACTTTCGCAGAACTTGAATAAGAATACTAACGCATTTCACTAAATGCGATGAGAAGCTTCCAGGACGATCGATTTCAGATGATGGAATTCTCCAGATTCCATTGAAAATATTATTGTTCTTGCGATCAGAGAAAAGACCGTTAATTTGATTGCCCAAGTTGGTAGTGTATTGGCCTAATAAAAGTTGGCGGCATTTTTCAAGATCTTTCAACTTATCCGGAGCATGCATGTAGTGATATACTAGACGATACACAGATTTATAGTGCTCTGGGAATCTAGTGACACACTCTTCCAAATTTCGTACACACGCACGAAAGATGGCCTCCAATTCATGCTCCGAATAGGGCGCATTCTTGTCACGTTTCTTTCCATCATCTGTGGATGAGCTATCAGAATCTGAGCTATCCGAATCCGAACTGGAAGAATCGGAGCTGCTGGACGAAGAAGCTGAGCTGGTTGTTCCAGTGGCAGTGCTTGTTGTATTTGTCGCAGAGCTTTCCTATAAAGAGAAATATTTATAACTACATTTTCGAACAAATAACAAAAGATTAATAGCGAGAACTGAGTTTGAATAACAATAGAGAAACAACTTTCTCAATATGGACAAGGAACGAAGCATAACCTAAATTCGAGCACCAAGACAAGTTGATAACGCCTCAGAATCCGTCCATGATACCAGATTTATTGAAACTGTTGATCTGCATAAACTTTCAAAGGGGATATCTAACCGCTTCTTATACGAAAAAATAGCCTTTTAATGCCCTTGTCAAACCGCCTTCCACACAGCTGGGGGATTCTGCGACACTTTTGCATAATTTGTCTAAGTCCCTCATCAGTTATTTAGACTTGTATGGCAATATTTTCAGTGTATGACTCATCAAAGCATTTCAAAACAAGGCGGTATATGTGTAAACTGGGCCATTATCGCAGTTGATGAAAGTGGGTTTCATTTCGGACGAGGTCGCTCCACTATAGACGCAATAAGTGCGGTAATAACGAGAACCCGAACAGCTATAAAAGGCAGGCGCTGGAAAGGCAGCACCAAAAAATACTGCGCCATTATAACCTTGGACGTGAAAAACGCGTTTAACTCAGCGAATTGGGAACGTACTATGAGCTGCCTTTATCGGATACAAATACCAGAATATGTCTGCAAAATAATGAGGAGCTATTTTGCGAACGGAGTCCTCCTCTACGATTTTGACAAGCGAATTAAGACATACGAAGTAACTGGTGGGGTCCCACAAGGTTCGGTCCTTAGGCCCCTGCTGTGGAACACTATGTATGACGAAATCCTAGGTCTACCGATTCCAAGAGAAGCGTCAATCATCGGCTTTGCGGACGGTGATGAAGTTGAACTCCACTGCAATGAGACAATCACAACGGTACTCCATTGGCAAGCTAACGCTGGTTTACAGCTTGCTGACCGTAAGACCGAGGCGGTGTTACAAGTAGAAAAGTTCGCGAAACGATATCGTTTAGATTCGGACAACACTAAGTGGTTTCTCAACCGTTTATTAAGTACCTTGGAATGATTTTTGATGCTCGTTTAAGTTTCAAACACCACCTTGAGTATGAATACAAAAAATCTTCAAAAACGATTACTGCACTTTCTAGGCAAACGAGTAATATCGGATGCCCAAAACAGAATAAAAGACTTCTACTTGCAGGAGCTGCCAGTTCTATATATATATACGCAGCAAAAATATGGTCAAGTGCCGCGAAAATTAAGACGTACGTGCGTGCAGTTAAATCCGTCCACCGTCTTAGCGCACTAAGGATCGCCAGTGCGTTTCGAACTGTCTCGAACGATGCTCTACACATCGTATTTTCAATGCTACTCATCGACTTACTCGCTAAAGAAGAGGCAAGACTAAAAGGGAAAGAGTTCGAAATGGCCGGGTAGACAACGAAAGAATCCGCAATATTGCAACCTAGCAACAACAGTGGAACGTATCCGTTAAGGGGAGATGAACGCATCGCCTTATACCAGCGATCGATGTATGGATAAAAGAAGGGAAACACGACGAAAGGAACTTTTATCTGACTCAGTTCTCTTCAAACGCGGACATGCAACTATCCCAAACTGTCCACATTATGAAAATGTTCCGGGAAATGTGGAACACATGTTTTGCCCACGGTATGAAACCGAGAAGATCGTCCTTCGGAACCAATTTGAGGAGTGGCCCACTCCTGAGAATATACAGTATACATACTCAGCGCCCTTAGGCGCATAGAACGCCAAAGTAACGCGATCAGTGGACTGCCAATCACCTATGAACACAAAAGGCGTAGAAGAGAACATAGCCTAAAATTCTACCTAACATTCATGTCTGCAAATCGTGCATGTCAGTACCCCGGGCTACTGGTATCTATGAAGATTACACGCCCTTCGGTGCAATCATAAAAAAAACCTTTTGGTCGCAATAATGGAGGTGTTCAGCAACCAAGAGGTTTTCCTTTGCTAATCGAACAAAACGCTACTTCTCTTATCACCTCCATTTACCTTAGAAAAGGGAGGCTGTCACTCTTTTTGCTTAGCGCTAGGAACTTCTTGGTCAAGTATAACCTAAAAAAAATAGAGATAAGGCTCTTCAGGAAGGCTAAAGTCCACTCCACTAAACCTAGCACTAGAAAGAATCGCCAAATAGACAATTATCAAAGAGGGCGTAGAGAAAGAAAAATGCATCGTACACAAAGAGCGAAAAGCACTCATATGATCAAGAGATATCGCATTGAGAGAAACTTTAAATCAAAGCTGATCAGCAAAAGGGAGTGGAGCGACAAATTACACATAACACGACGGGTCTATGGGTATATGGACTAATTATTGCGAACTTCCCCAATATTTTCGAAGCAGATCAAAAGGTGCACCCAATTCAACTTCGATAGGAGACATTGCGGAAAAAACATTGCGATATTGTCGGATAGTCAAGCCGCCATCAATCACAGAACTCTTATCAAATCAGGTCTAAACTGTTGTGGGAATGCCTTATCAAAACAAATAGACTGCGACCTAATAGTCTATTGTACCCCCTGCTAATACCTAGGAGAGATTTCTTCCCTCATTAGAATATAATTTCTTCAGAATTGTTAACTCTCTTTCTTTGCCTTCGCAAGGATAGATCACCCTAGAGCACCCTCTCCAATCCGCTTTCTCTTAGGAATCTGAGAATGAGAAGTGGGTTGGCATATCCTCATCTGATAGTTGGTACTTGCCTAAGCATTTCAATCTTTTGTAGGTCAGTGTCCCACAAGACACCAGAAGATGTTCTGGAGTCTCACTGGGACTCATTGCAGAATCTGCAAAGGCCTTCGATTGTTATACCTAATTTCCTTAAATGCTCCCCGAGTTTACAGTACCCCGTTAGTAAGCCTGTTAGGCTACGTAGGTTATTCTTGTTAAGGCAGATGCACGATTCGATTCCCTTCCGGTAGTAGTGTCCCAGAAGTTTCTTAGCTTGCCTCAGACGTGGAGTATTGATCCAGATTCTCGCCCTGTTTCTTGAAATCTTCGCGTATGGTATGATTTCCTATTCCGCAGAATGGTTCAGGTCCAATAAAGGATTCTGCTGCTCCTTGTCTTGCCAATAGTGAGTTACCTTGTTACTTCTACCCAATTCATGAAGTTTGTATATAGCCACACAAGATTTGATTTAATGACGTGGGAGTCAATTGCCTTGATAGCTGTCTGACTGTCTGACAATATTGCTGTGTCGCATTTTTTGTATCTTCTAACGAGATTGAATTGAACACATCTATTTGTATATTTCAGCTTGAAAGATGCTGGTACTTATGCCCATAGGTTCTGAGTACTTTGTTCTTGACCAAATACACTTGCTCCTGTTCCTTCTTCAGTTCTCGAGCCGTCTGTATACCACTCTATTGTGTGGTTGCTCAATCAGTATATTATGGATTCATTGCTCCAAGCCTTCTTGTTACTCAACTTCGTACGGAATATGTTATCAAAGTTAAATATCCTGATACTATCGTCCCTAGAAATTGCTAGAAGGGGAAATTTCTTGATGTACTTCTCAGAAAATGTCACTTTGATAAAAAATTCCGTAAAAATTCCTGTTACTATAGTCCCTAGCAATTGTTAGAAGGGGAAGTTTCTTGAGAAGTACATCGAGAAACTCCCCCTTCTAGCAATTCCTAGGCACGATAGTATCAAGAAATTTAACTCTGCTGGGTAACAGGCTACGTGGGAAGAAGAAGAGCCCTGTTTTGTCGCTAGACATGTTGTACCACTTGTCCACATAGAATTTGTCCTTACAATAGCATCCAGCTTTAATTTAAGTTTGCAAGCGATCGGCATACCCAGTGAACTTTTGTCTGGAAGGATGGGTATTGTTGTTCCGTGTCTGGCAGGTTCGTCAGCCTTACAATTTCCTGGAATGTCCCTGTGCCCCGGCACCCAAATTAGGTGAATATTAAACTGCTCCGCTATCCCTATAAGAGACGATCGGCAGTCTAGAGCTGTTAAAGAATTTATTAAGGATGATTCCAATGATTTGATTGCTGCTTGGCTGTCTGCAAAGATGGGGATATCAACGGGCGATATCACGGTTTTCATTAGCCAAGATAAGACTTCCCTTACTGCAATTATCTCCGCCTGGAACACGCTACAGTGGTTTGGGAAACGAAAAGAGAGGTTTAGATTAAGCCTATCAGAGAAGACACCACCACCTACCCCGTCGTTAGTTTTTAACCGTAAAACCACCTTCTCCCCAGAATGCTCTGGAAATGATGGTACTTGGAAGTTTTTGTCAAAATTTAACTTGGGTATGGTGTAGTCAATGTTTCCAGGGAAGATATTAAATTTATTTGCAATGGAGGCATGACCATATACTTTGGTGGACCACTGCTAGCTGCCATTTGCCTACCAAAAATTTCGAGGAGTGTTAATTGAAATAGAGTGTCCATATGAGGAAAACGGTGATTGCAAATATTGCAGGAATACTGATAAAACTCCAGGGCACATTTTTAAAGAATGGGAAACACAGATCCACAAAAGAATGGTCAATCTGCGAGCCTATCAACTCTCCGAAGAAATATACCATCGTTCGACCCACTCTAGATACTTCAGCTCATCAAGCCAGTTAGACTGGAAAAAGTGTTCCAGCTCAAGTAATTCACCGACTATACAGATTCAGGTCGGGAGAGCACAATAGATCTACAACAACCAATCTATCTATTTATTCCGACATCACCTCATTTCTAAAAATCTGCAACAAAACCCTCCTCAGATTCCGAAACAGTCGCAGTGCCATTTAAATTAATCGTTTGTGTCTCAAGCACTATGTAGCGTAACGCACATCTTATAACTCAATCAATTAACTAAAACGCATAACATGCGTTCAACTCATTACCATTCTCAACCCCCATCTACCAACGTCACTACCAGCCACCCCTAATTAGTTTCATGTTTCATCAAATCACAATTAGATGAGTAAGATGCTCACCCACCAGATACCAAAGGATAATTAGACGTTTTATTCAGCGAAATTTTGTCAATACTTTTGGGTGAATTAAATTTCAACCCTTACAGGCGTACCTAACTTGATCTGTCATCTTCGGCTGCGGCACCTAAAGGAGGCGCTGATCCAGAACACTGGTAGTGGTACTGGTGGTGTGCTGTGCTTCCCCAATCAAAATACTTAATTGTACCCCATAATCATCATCATCATCTCGTCAATGAGGATTTTTGTTCATTCCATTGTTTTTATTACACACAACACATTCGACACAATGCAGATGGCAGACAGAACAGAGCCGCGCGCTCGGCAGGAGAAAGACACCATACCATAACACCAAAGGTGGGGGGAATCTCCTGGCATAAGAACAAATGCCACACGTCTCTACATATGGGCTAAGGATGAGCGTATTTTATCTATAATCTGTGTATGTAATTGCAGCACTTTCATGTGTGCTGGCGTGCAGAGCGGGGCTGAGCGGGGCTAAGCGGTTGGCGGATTGAAGTAGGATCAAGTTAGCAAAAACCAAAGCGGCTGGCGTAGCATTTTGGAAATATTGTACAGCGTAACACCCTTCAAAGGACATCCGCTTGAGAGTGGCAGCTAGTACACGACGAGGCAGAGGCAACCAAATGAAAGGACAACGTTTAAATGATGATGATAATGACTAGAGAACGACGATGACGTTGTTGGTTCGGAATCGGAAGTGAATTCCATCAAAACAAATTCTGTTTCTGTTATTCGCAAGCGGCAGCAGCGAGAGCACACAAAAAAAAGGACGAAAATGGCAAAACACAGAAAGAATGAAGGAAAAAAAAGGGGGAATACAAGAAATCTACGAGAGGATATTCATATATTTTGTGTCACCCTTCGCACCTACCCTATTGTGATGTGCGGATGTGTGGAATTAAATGCAGAATAAAATTTATTGTGGCACATGCGCGTCAGGGTGGAATTCATGAAATTAATTTCTGCAAAAGTGTTGCCGTAACAGCTGGAAGGAATGAAATGTACTTGTAGTCCTGTTAAGGTAGAGACTCAAGTATTTTCTCTCAAACTCACTTGTACTCTCGCTTATACCTTCCGACTGAAGGCAGGATTCCATTTCCAAGGATTCTTTCTTTGATCTCTTACTTTGGATACCTTGTCATCGGTGGGAGGGTTGAAGTATGGTCACATGTGGCTCGAAAACTAATTTGTCAACAATATAAGTCCAATATTGTGGACGGCATGGCGAGGGAGTCTGTGGACAGCTGCTCTGAATAGGACATTAGCCTAGAGCCTTTAACTTTTACGATCTGGAGAAGCACGGAATGAAGGCAGTTACTCCTAAATACACCGCACCATGTGGGATAGCGGCTAGGGACATCCTCTACACTTGCTTTCCATACGAAAACCCAATAATTGGTCACGAAGCAAATGCTCGCAATACAGGTAGCACTAACGATAACTACAGAGGAGAGGCTTTCCTGGAATTTGGAATGCAAAATAAAGTTATTGATGTGAATCTTTGTAATAGCGGAATACTTAAGAGAGTATCACATTGGAAGGGAATAGATCGAGTAACAATGTCAGATCACAAAGATCAGAAGTACATCCGGATTCGAAGAAACACGGACGAGATAAAATAGCAGAAAATGTTACCGAAAAACCTGTATGGTAAGGCACGGTACCCAAGATGCGGTAGACCACTTGGTATATAGAATATCTAAGGATGCATACAAAAGTTGTGAGCTCCTCTATATTGTGGAAGAACAAGACCCAACAACTTGGTGGTGTAGAGACTTTAATACCCTACAAGAAGGAGGTGAGGAAGGCCTTAAATGGTGGAGACGTGAAGGAATTTCAGAGCATGTCTGAGGTCACAAAACAGTCTTCAGAGACCCAGTTGGATTCGTTCGTGACAAGACGGGAAAGATTGCGAATTTGAAAAATGCAAATGACATCTTGATGGAAGCATACTTTCCTAAAAGCTACAAGTCAGATCAGCTCTGGGCTCTTAGAAAACGAGCAGCTAACAGGATGGATAGATCAGAAGCTGAAAGGATTGTAGTGCTAGAAAGGGTATCCCTTTTTAAAATTAATGGTTTGGATGATATAATCCCAGCCCTAATGCAATGGGATGCGAATATAATTGCAGAGAGGGATATACATATGTACGTTACCTGTTTAACAACAGGGTATATACCGGTAATATGGAGGGACACAAACAATGTCTGCCTATCATTTCTATTAAAGACAATGAATTGTGGTAGAGAGAACAGCGTTACAATGTATCCTCTCAATAGTAGACAACATACTCGTACTTATAGAGAGAATTGGAAACAATTCTTCATCAAGTCTACCTACGTTTTGCGGGAAGTACTCATAGAGTTTACCTGAGATATAGCAACGACTACAATAATGCTAATTGAAGATGCCTTAAACAAAATAAGCTTCGAAAATTACTTTGGAAAAACGTAGATCCAACCCGTTTATTATGTGCTGGGTGGACAATGTTTTGAAGAATAGAATTTGAAGAGGTTGTCTATATGGCTGTGTTTTATCACTGTCGACTCTCTCCTGGGCAGACTTAATGAAGCGGGCATCGAGATAGTTGTCTATGCAAGCGATGTACCAATAATGCCAAGGGGCAAATATCATGAGGAATGCACTCCAAAAGCGCAAAATAAAACAGAAACTGATACTGGCATGTGTCCGGATTGTAGGTGCGATACGCTCTACTCTTCCAAAGGTGCCATGTAAGTAATTCTTGAAATTTTGCAGCTGGATTTATTCATAAGGAAGGCAGCGGAATTCATGGCACATCTGAGATGATACATGCTGATGGCGTGGTACCATCTACGGACATAGGAAGATCCTGGAGCTTATGAAAAACAAAATAAAGGAGCTACTATCATCCCCAACTTGAGGATGACAAACTTCCCCTTCCGGATTAGAAGAAAGGAGAAATAACTTCACGGATATACCCATTATGAATGACAGAGCCGCAGCATGTATTTCCAGCAGGTTTGTTGGCTCTTCTGTACTTGCTGAATCACTTATAAGAACGTGGGGACTCAGATGGTGGGGAAAAATACCCTAATAGATCTGGACAATCAAGCAGTGATCAGGCAGATTGAGAGGATACAAATTAACACATTACTGGCAATGCCATAAGTCCAGAAACTCTATGAATGTGCATATCAAAATGCAATGGCTCTAGCTTGTGTTGGGGGGTCAGCGCCAAAACAATAAAAAATCAAAATGAACACCGGAAACGGTGATCAAACGAAAAAAAAGTACAGACTAGGTACACCATCTAAAGAAAATGGGACTTTTGAACGATATAGAGACAGTGGTACATTTATTATCCGCCACTAGCTAGCAGAAGAAGAAATTAAACGGAAATTTATCGAAAACCATGAAGATTAGCCAGATATCCTTCAAGTAAATGCTAGCATTCACACAAATAATCAAGGTAATGGAGTAGCTCTGGAAAAATCCATTGAGTCTAGCTTAGATGATTCGTGGAAAGGTCTTGAAAAATGACTGGATGAAAGATAGATAGATAAAGGTTTACGTGCAAGACAGTTGTTAACATTAAGTACTTATCTGGCACTCTACTACCCTCTGGCATTACGTAAACTTAGCAACACTCCTAACTCCAAAGCAAACGTTTTACAACCCCTCTAAATTTCCGTTGTATCTCTCACTTCCACCAACAGTTCGCACTCTGCAGTCGTACAGATACATCGTGTTTTGTTTTTGGGGGGTTGAAAAATAATTCAATCCGAAATTCATAGTTTCAGGCGGCACAACTCCACTGCCGATAGTCTCGGTCCTATCGCTTTAATGTTTTGTGGCGCTATACCACACCGCCTCCGTTACAGCTTCGTGTTTCATCTATTCGCCGTTTCTATATATTATTCTCTACGGAATTTGAATACAAAAAGGAAGCAAATCCTTTCAATTTGCGTATGTAGCATAGATACATGTGTTCGCAAGCCGCCCCCTCGAGAGGGTAAAATGTAATTTCAATTTATTTTGGCGTGGTCAATGGAAATTAATTTTGCGTTCGTTCTTGGTCGGTGTTTCTGTGTTAGAAACAAAGTGTTTTGTCAAGAAATATATGATGTTTGTGTAAATTAAGAAAAAAAAAACAAAGAATGTTCTTTCTATTACTTTGTGCATTGTGTGGCGAATTCATCTGAAGGAAATAAAAGGAAATTCCAAAGCCGCGCGCGGTACGAATGAATGACGTCTTCTCGTTTCCACAAAATGCCAAATACTCTGCTGCATCCTCGTCGTCCTCGTTGTTGTTGATGCTGATATATTTTGATTTATCCTTCAGTTCCTTTTTTATTTTCCTTTTTTTCTCGAAGAACGAAGTAAGAGCCATTTGAAGCGAAAATGTTTGTACAGCAATTTCTGTCGTATATAACACTACTGGCGGTGTTTGTCATTTCTGGATATCAAGATAAACCACTGCTGGTCGAGGCGTCCGCATCCACTACGAAGGATAATTTCAGTGATAATGGCAAGGAGCAGGGAATAAGTGCCCTTCGACAAACTAATGGGTTAGTCCTTAAAGAGCAATTGTCCTTTTTTTATGTTTTATTTTTCTATTTCATCCCAAGGCACCCGCCACATCTCAATGGTGGTGGTGGTTAATACGATTAAGTTGATATCGCTTTTTGTTGTTGTTTTCTATTTTTTTTTTTTTTTTTTTTTGTCTTGGATCTTTAATAAATTCCTCTAAGCTAAGCGAAAATCTACACTTCAAAAGAAGACACAACACACACAGAAGAAGCACCACCAGAAGCAGGAGCAGCTTAACATTGAAGGAGAATTCTAACAAACGAATTTAATCTTCCCCCGCATTTAGAGAAGACGACAAAGGCAAACAGACCAAACCAAACTGAAATGAACCGACCGCCATAAGGGTATTAAGGGCGACAACGACGACGTCGATGCAATTTCAAGGCTCCATTCTTGGAATTTAACATTCGTTTTTGTCGAAGATAATTTCTGTTTTTTTTTCTCTTTGGGGTTGGTTCTGTTTATGAGGGGGTGTTAGTGGATGCCTTAACCACATAGCCACCCTTTTGCACAGCAGTAGTAGGTATATTAATAGTAAGCCCATTGATGGATATCTTACTGTGCAAGGGGTGAAACCGGCTGAGACGGAATTTGTATATTTAATTAAGCTGTATCCCCAATGAATATATTAATTTGGCGACAGTAAGAGTGAAGCGAGAAATACTTAAAATGAATCGGGGGTAAAATGTCAAGGAGTTATCGAGGTTTTTATCCGCACATGACCCTAATTATGGTAGATTTTAAGCTTCCTTTTTATGCCTTCAGAAAAGTTTTGTAGACTGTGTACTGGTTCAAAATTTAGCAGTTACTTTAAATGAATGTTTTGTAATCAACTCATGATTAATGTAACTTATGACTGATGACTAATTAGTTGAACACGCGAAAAGGTTTTAGGATGGAATGCAGCTGATATAATTTCTCGAGACACGAAACATTGTTCTTAGTATATAGCTCTTTTCCTAAATCGTTGTGTTTGCAGCAAAGAAAGTCAGCAACAAAAAAAAAAAACCTTTCCGAATCAATCATCGATAAGAAAATAAATGCCAAAGGACGTTTAAGACGTTACGCAATACTTCGGAAGCCCTAGGAGCAGAATGGGATAAGTACCCTATCAAACACAATAGGGTGCTGAAAGGTATGAATGAAAACTGCGAGTACTACATACATATAAAGTAACTGAGAGATATCAATGAGCTAGGGTCATTTACCTCTACGAACAACGAAGGAATCAGTTATGAAGGGCAAATAAATTTAGTCCACTGGAAAAGTACTTTTATATATACAGTATTCAATATCACAAAATGGTAACATAATATCGAACATTTTCTGTGTTTTTAAACTATAGAAGTTTTGTTCGAAAACTTAGACTCTAGGTTATTCCCGTTTTCTGTAGCTATCTCAGATTTGCATCTAGCTTCGTTTTGAAGGTGCAACATATTCTCCAAATTGCAAACATTTAGAAGGGTTTAACTCAAAACTTTGAAAATGCCACTTAACACCTTCTCAATACAGTATTTAAAAATAATATTCGCAATGGTCGCCATTTGCATTTATGAATGCCTTGAGTCGCTTTGCCCTTCAAGGACTCAATGTACGAGTATGAGTGTCGAGTAGAAGAAGCCATCGCCTCTAAAATAAAAAGCCACCCTTGTGTTGTTTTTGCCTTATCAGCTGACGCGTTCAACTGGCGGAATGAGTTCTAATGCTTCTTTAGATGATCGGGCATAGACTCTGTCATTTTGCTTATTGAACGATACCTCAATAATAAAAATTCTTTTATCCGTGAACAAAGTTGTTCTGTAACCATATTGCGTCTACTGACGGCTTACAGCTTTCAATCTTTCATTCCGTGCACGTTACATGCGTTGAGTACCAAATCTTGTCTGATAACGTGAGAGATGGATTTCTGTGATATCTTCAGAGCGGTTTCCGATTAATTCTGGCTTTGACAGCTTTGATTTGCCTACGAATTTCTGACAGTTCGAGGGCGTCGAGATTTTTGACTACTTGGTACTCCACTAGTGTCCTCAAACACGAAATTCCGGGTGATTCCAAGCGGTCGCAAGGTCTGGAAAATATCGCCTCTTTTCATATTACACTTGTGAAGACCAATTACCACAACACGGTTTTCAATATCGCCCCACTCAATATTTACAAACGATATTTGTGTAAATATATCATATTTGCGCGTTAACTTTGTATAAATGTCAATCATTGAATACCTGTCAATATAGAATGGATGTGTTCAATACTAGTTCCACGATGAGTGTGTTTAAACGTGTACCAGTATTTATGGCATGACTAGGGACTAGGTACACAGTTAACAGTTTTCACCGTTTACCAGTCTTATCCACTTTCAAAAAATACTAAACATAATGCAATAGGTGGTGTCGTTCGGAAGTTATAGCATCTGGCGTAATTCAATTGAACAAAATATACTTACATATACTAATAGACCATACTTCTAGTACAATTTTTGTCTTGCCTGGAACACCCTGTACATATATGCAGTTCATATGGGGATATGTTAGTCTTCATCCTTTCAACAAGTAATGAGACTCCTTCTTAATTTCACGTATAAACATTTTATAGAGCTTTCATAGCGAATTCTTTGGAGAATAAAATTTTGTCATCAAAAATAAAAATTAAAAGTAAAATATATAGTCCTTTGAGTTTGTAGAGCTTTACCTTGTTAAGGGTTATTCAAATCTCGAAAATGCTATAAGTCATTATTTTGGGTATAAAATTAACTTTTCAAAATCACCAAAGATCTTCTAGCTGTAATGGTTCTACAGCTATATTGTAATAAGTGATAGCATCTCCTACCAGAATACATTCTTACAAAGGATAAAAAGACTCTAGCTCCTTTCCCCCATTACCAGAAAATTAAAAGCCAGTAGCCACTTTCATTTGTAAATAAATATTGAAATCTGAGAGTCACTTAAGTCTGAGGAATTTAGTTGTTTTCTTTATCTTGTCTTGTTTCTATTGGCGGTGTTAAGATCCATTGACAGCTCAGCGACTGGCGAATGGGCGAACTGCGAACAAACCATTTTAATACATTTAAAGGCACACAATTGATAACTTTATTATTCCAAAAGAACAAAGCTTAATTTATCTATCGATTAATAGAAAAAAAAGGTAAATTTGAATTAGTTTCTGCGAAGAAATTAACAATTCGCTGATTTTTCCGCGAATAGGCGAATACTTCTTACGAACTGTCAAATTTTATTCGCATTCCACAGATGCGGAACACAATCCACATTCGCGCGCCCAAAATATTCGCGAGAAGTTAACCTCACAATTTTTTTGTTTTGTTCTTGGTGGTACCGAATGACAAGTGAAATACGAAGATTGCTGCGATTAGAAAAAAAAAGTTGCTGTGTATGAAATGTCAAAATTTGCGAATATTTACTCGTTCGTATTCGCAGGTCGCTGAACTGTGAATGGACCTTTAAGATTGTCTTTCAAACACTTCGTGCTACTTTTTAATAAAATGATTTAAGTCTTGTCATGTCTCTTGGGTCATGGGGCGTTAAAAAAGAATTTAATAAGACCATTGAGTAAAGGATTCCTCTAAAGGGATTGTACATGTTGTTTGAAGTCCTGTTAAGGCTATTATCCCTTTTTGACGGAAATACATGATATTCGATTTTATCCTTTTAAAAAGAAACACAAGCACCTTCAGAGTAGAGTATATTAAAAACCGAACACTCAGGTGAACAAATATATTGGTAAGAAGAGTTGTACAGCATATTGATACATGACACATGACATGGCAAAAAGATATCCTTTTGACGTTTTTTTTTTTTCCCCCTTTTTATGAGAAACGTGTGAATTTTTCCTTTCATTCAAATGTCGTTCGTTTCATTGAACTGCGGAAATTTGAATGCAAAACTTGACAGAACAGAGAACCTGTGTTACTTTCTTATCTTCAAATTGGAATATCTACTTGCACAAAGGAGAAAGATGAATTGCTCACTATAGTGGAATACTTGCATTAAAATGTATCAAAGAGTGTTCTACATGTCAGTACATAGTACTCGTAGATGACAAATGAGATAAAGAAAAGTGTCTGTCTGTATGTATGAATGCATTAATTTCGAGAACCAAAACGCATTTCGATTCAGTTTCCACCATCCTACAATTTCAGTGAACATAAACGTTCGGGAAAAAATTGCTTTTCATGGTGGGAAAATTGAATGTGCAGCCAAAACTAACATTTGGCATCCTTACAGCATCTGCTCTTTACTTGACCTTCTACCTATGTTTGTATGTGCTATGGACTCCGAAGCCACCGAACCGATTGAGCTCAAATTTCCAGGCAATCTTCGGTATTGGCCCTGTGAAGTTTGGTCAAAATCGATCCAGCAGTTTGCCACACAAAATCATGTATTTCTTTTTGTTAGGTGCAGCAACGCACGCCGGGTGCCCGCTAGTTATTAATGAATATCATGTTGATTTTTCATATAAGGTAGTTGTTTTTGAATGTCCGTATTCACGTTTGAATACACTTTTTTCTGATAGATAGGGAGGACTTAAATCCTTTAAGATATTCTGTATACCCCCTACACTTCCTGCGAGGATAAACGTTTAATGAACCTTAAACATGGCTCAGTGCTTACTTAATTCTGGCTTTATTATTGTAATATTTATGATCATACCGGTAAATGATTGAAGTCACTAACTCGTCACTGATTTGTATTTCCACATGTTTCGCACACTTATCGTTGTGCGTATTAATTTTGCCGTGCGTACATATAAGGACCTCTTCACTAAGGAGCTGACTTTGTCTGGCTTTGACCAGCAAAATGTAGACCCATGTAGTTAGCGATAATACAGAGCCACAAGCTAGTGACTTAAGATCAGGTTTTTCTCTTTTGTGTAGCTTCGTTGAGAACGAGTACGTATAAAAGACATTTCGTCACTCTCAAGACAGATGTCATGGAGTGAATCTGATGAGAGTTTATTCCAGTTAAGACTCTAGGTTAGTTTTTATTAATGTTCACTGGAACTGGATTTTCTTTTCAAGAATTTTGGAAATAGCAATTCGGACTTAACTTGGTACATTTTGCAAGCCTTCATTGCCTTCTGAAGTTGATTTCTCAAACACCGCTGAAAGATTTTGGGTAGATCGTAGATGAGCCGCATCTAGTACATATCGTTTCTAGAATATGTCACCGAATTCTTTGAGTCGAGATTTTGGTTTCTTACATCTTGATATCAGATTTCATGATATTACAAACCGAAATGGTATCAACGTCTAGCACCTGAAAGTATATCACCGAATTCGATTTCATTGCATACCCTTTGGTAACAAAGTTTTTATCATCTTGGACAGGGCTTCCGTGGTGGGGTTTTAATGTACATAAAGAAAAAATTGTGTACGACTAAAAAGTAAACAAAAGGTGTAGGGACCAAAAACCGAAGTTAGAAATGCTCCTTAATGCAATATTAATAACAGTGGGTAAAAGCATTTGACGATAATGTTGTGATAAGTTAACATGGTGGTAAATATGGATATATAGTGGTATGTTATAGTATAGAAGATTAGAGTCGATAATGTGATTTGGATAAGTTTAATAGTTTTACGGTAGGATTCAGTAGTCTCTTGTAATTACAGTTATCTGCATCTTGTGAAGCAATCGCCGAAAGCCCCTTTATTTCACTTATAAGTGGGTCAAGTGGGATGCACTATTATGTATCTACATATGTTAGCTTAAGGGTTATATCTAAAAAATATACTCGAACAGGATAGCAATCTCAAAATAAATGCGGTGGAATGCACGAAATTGAAAAATGTTGCATCTGTTGCGAGTTCCACAAAAATGTACATGTTTTCGTATTTCATCTCTCGTGATGAAACTTTTTCTCCATTCTCACTCTTTTTGTTTACATTCTCGGATGAAACAGGATGTAATTTCATTCCATGAAACATTGTATCATTCAATTGTAAACGATTTTAAATACACCAAGGAGGATGGAGTATTTTCTAGAACTATAATCCCTTTCAGATTTAATTAAGTAAACTATCCACTGGTGTAGAATTTTCTTTTTCATCTCAAGAGAGTACAAATTGAAGAAGGACAAAACGAAAAAGAAGAAAAATCACAATAATATCCTTGATATCAGCATTTATTGTAAAACTTAAGTTCAGACTTGAGGGCTACATATATCCCCATTGGGGGTGAAGGAGAGGCAAACCAATTCATTTATTCGACATTTATCTCCTCTTCGTCGTCCTTTTCTGCTACTGCTTCATTTTGTGTTTGGTTTTTCCTCGTCATATTAAAGCAAGAACTATTACGAGGGTGTATTTAATGTGCAGTCACTCACTATCTATCCATTGACATTCACATATATCACTTTCCGAAGCGGAGAAGTGAGCAGAGCTCTATACAGGGTATGCAAGAGAGGATCGGCACATGGAGCCAAAGGTTAAAGACAATGGTGTTTCCTCGAGGTATACATTCTTGGTTTTGTTTTTATTTTTCTTTCTTTCTAGCTTTTCTTTTCTTTTTCCGCCTCTATTTTTGTCCATTGCAAATGAAAGCAATGAAATGGAACAGAGGATAAATGAGGACTATTTGCATATTTATTTGCCGAGGAGGTTTTTTTCTTTCTTTTTTTTTGTGCCTTTTTGCTTTTGTTTTCATTTGGCGGCGGCACAGCGGGAATCGAGAATTGACATAAACAAATAAACGTCCCATCAACTGCGACAACGAAGAGAGCTTTAAAAATGACGACTGTTTAGAATGTGGTATGGGGGTTTAAAGTTTGACAGGAAATGGGACTTAAAAATAAGAGGGATTAGCAATGCGGAAGGAGTTAATGGCATTAGGGATGTAAATTCAAATGAATCCACCAAAAGCAGACACGGTAACCGCCTTCCGCTAGGAAATTTAAGAATAGAAAAATAGAAAAAAAAACCATTCAAACCAAATTTTGCATAAAAGTTGAATGAGCATGCAAATTGGCCTGTGAACGAAATGTCATTTCCATATGAAGAGTGTCGTTAGTATTATAGTTGAGATTGTGTCATGAAATTTTTCGATACACGCGACATGAGTCTCGTGGACTATTACGTGTGGTGAATTATTCAAAGTGCTGTTGATTTGCATACGATTTTAAGAATGGGTCGACAAAAGTCTTTACATAAAAATCTCGTCACGTTGATGGCAAGGATGTCTACTTATGTGGAAAAGAAGTATCCTAGTTTACATTAATTTAATTTGTTGAATTTTATGAGTTTTTTTACATTTCCTTTGAGAACGTGAGTACCAAATATGATACAGGATGAGGAAGTAGTTCGTTTTATTACAACAGAATTTGTTTTGTTCTAGTTTTTGTTAGCAGAAGCAATTTGTTTTCATATTTAAAGGATATGGGTAACACACAGCTGTCTTTCTTACTCGAAATGAGAGAATTTCTTCGTATACGAGAATTTAGTTATTTCCCTGATAAATAGATTTAAGTCTTCCACGAAGTTTCTAATGAAATATTCCCTCAAGTACCCCATCGACATACATCCTACCAAATACGCTAATATACTACCTTGGTCAAAAAGTTTCACGAATTTATTCAGAAAATTGAAAATACAAGTTTGTTCTTGATAATTGATATTCTCCCCTTCAAAGCTCCATTGACTGAAACGCACTTATGCCAGCGCTTGATCCAATCCACGAAACATTTGTTTTAATCGGATTTTGGTATAGCCATCAGAGCCGTCTTTCTCGGCTGCTAAACGAGTTCCCCGGAGCGATTTCTTGAGTCGATCGAACAGGGGGAATGCGCAGGGAGCCAAATCAGGCGAATTCGGTGGCTGTTGGATGGTATTCGTACTTTTCCTGGTCAAAAACTCACTAATAAGGTTGGCATTGTGCGACGGTGCGTTATCGTAGTGCAAACCCACGAGTTGTTTGCCCACAAATTCCCGCAAACGTCTCATAAAGCCCAAATGATAAACCTTGTTGACTGTCTGATCTTGTGGTAAGAATTCGTTATTTTTTAAATGCGAAGCATTTTTGAAATCAGAAATCAGAAACCCTTTAAGAAGATGTCGCACTCGACCCTGTTGTGGACACAACTTTTTTAGGCCCGATAAATCCCTATGGAATACCCTTATGTATGGGACCTGTACCCTTACCCATGCAAAGCCCGATATAAAGTAGTTTACGGCTGCACCGTTCTCGAGTTCCATTGAGATAGAAAAGATTTATTTACATGATTCGAATCTTATCCATTTTCATTGCTTCTTTGAAGGAAGACCTACGAACGAAAATTCTAACTTTTTTTTTATAATTTGCGAGCGCCAAAGGGGATATGAATTGAATACCCTTAAATTATTTCATATTAATTAATCGTATTAAGTTTCAGTAAACTCCAAGGGTAGCGCCAAAATGTTTTGCTGTTATTGTCGTTGCTTATGATTCACAGTATTTTTTTTTTCAGTCCTCCTGATGTCATCATCACGATCAAGTTGCATTTTCAGCCATATGACCACCCCAATGTCAGTGTTATGCCTTCGAAGTATAGTTGACATGAGTTTCGCAAAGATTTTTTTTATTTATTTCATATGAAATAAATAGATGATTCTTGACATCAGGATTTGAACCGTGAACCTGCAGCGTGACAAGCGATGATGTTACAACTACACCACCGCCACCCTACTTAAACTATGAATGTTCATCGATGCGTAGCTATCCCGGCCTTTGTGAATCTTGAAAGTTAATTCTATTGAAAATGTTTCGCTGGAATATGAAAAAAAAAAGATCTACTAATTTGTTTTAGGAAACAAAACAACGGAGAGGTTTGATAACTTTCGTTGGAGGACTAGAGCACTCTTGGGCCTTCCACATACATGTTATGTGAGGCTATGTATTTAACACGTTAAGATTGCTGCCGATAAGAATAGTAGCAGTCTTGGGAATGTTGTAGATTGATCTGAGTAGATATCGTTAGCTAGTAGTCTTACCGGACTTCGCCCGTGACCGGCTTGTAACTTCAACCGTCACTGCAGTCTCTTTGCACCGCGCTATCGTCGTTTTCAATTAGGCTGGCTCTTAGTCAGGAGTCCACTTATGAGCGAAGTTGTAGAAAACGCAGACAGATGTTTGCTGATCTTAAATGTCCTCATCTCATTTATCTCCAAAACGGTTGGAGATAGGAGAAGAACTAAGGACAAATTGGATGACGTTCTTGAGAGTCCTTGGTTTTAAAGTTTCTATTAAAAGGGTACTTTTGAAATTACCAGTGGTATTAGGAAAAACATTAATCTTGTCTATGAATGAGTTTTTCGAAAACAAGAATGATTCCGAGAGCATTTCTTACTGCAACAGATGTACAGAGTATATTCTTACAATCTTCGGGGATAGTTAGCTTTTGCAACTCTGGAGGTGTTATTTTGCCAACAATTTTTTTTTTGTTCTCTCTTCCATGGTTTTCTAAAGTTCGTTCACTGCTAAAAGCCCTTACATACCCATAATACCCCACCCTGATGAGTATTTCTGGAGGTACATCAACCTCTTTTTTTTAAACAAAACCCGACTTTCTGAACTTTCTACGAAGCATACAATACTTTCCACTTCATTCAATCAGTGCTCAATCGTCAACAATCGTTCCACTTTAGCTTATTACTAAATTAACATTCTTCAAGTCAAACTACAGGAAGTATTTCCATAAATCTCGAGTTTCTGGCTTGTTTTGAGACCACTTAACTAGAATGAATACTAATTATATAACTGAAACGATCCCCTATGGTGAATGCCCCATTAGAAACAAAAGGGAAAAATAATTTCTCTTCTACGCCAATTAAAATGAAATAACACCAAATCTAGGCATTCACCTTTTCTCATAAACATCCAATTATTTTGATGCAACCTAACTTATCCCAAAACACAGCCTATAACACAGTACTCAACCTTTCATCTGTGCACCCAAACTAACCGCTTAACATGGTTACACTCCGTCAATGGTGCTCACATCAAACGTTTCATTAAGTCCTCTCATACTCTTCAAAAAAAATGAAAAACAAAACAATTTACCAACAAATGTGGGAGGTTAACAAATATTCAACCGGCTTAAGCCTTCTCTCTACGGAAACCCTTTCATTCACTGATGCGCTCCAAACCTAAGCGTGTGCTATTGACACAGTACACTCATAAGTTGATGCCTGGCATAATGACATTACTCTGCTGGAAATACATATACAATATATTTTTGAAATGAATTTCACTTCATACACACATGACTAAGTGTGACCTAAATTTTGGAAAAAAAACACACAAACCCACCCTCGCTGCTTTGATACAAAAATCCCCAACGAAATTAATTGCGAACAGAGAAAAGGTGTACTTTGGAAATTAAAATACCGCAATGGAGGAAGGGAAATAAGAAGTGGCAACTCTCTGTGGAAATATGTGCAAAAGTGGTTTTTCCAAAGTGGAACGAACAATTTCAAAACGATGTGGCTGTAAATTGTTGCCTCCTAGCGGTATGCAAACTATTTCGAATTTGTGCAAATGTCAAAAGCACATTCACTTCTCCCACTGACAGATACAGATTTAGATTCGAAATGATTCATTACCAACCAAAGGATACAATGAAATTTGAGATAAAATGCAGTCAGCGGTTTCTGCTCGTTATTTCCACCCCATTTGAAAATAATCGTCGTTTAGCGAGGAAGCTCACACCATTCGCACCATCTATCCATCCATTTATCCAATGGGGGTTGAGAAACACAGAAGCGGCAGATACCCATCCATTGGAAATTATGGAACTGCATTGATTCGCCTTTCGATTTTCGATAGACACATAGTAGTAGACACCGACACGGGCACAGACAGTGGGGTGCCAACAGAATAGACTCAGTGACAGTGTTTAACGAATTGATTTCACCCCCAAATTGCTAAAAGAAGACCGACCAAGAGAGAGTAGGAAGAGAAGTATACCAACCATTTAAAAGGGCAAATTTAATAGAAGATCACATTTTCCGCACCCTTCGCATGTGTGGGGAGGATAAATGGCGATGGCAGATTCTTACTCTACTTATCATCTGAGTGGCTGCATATGAATGGAATTTAAGTTTCATCTTTGTGTGTACCATGTATCTATTTGAGTTCATTTTCTCGTCATCGATTATGTTTTTTTTTCTTTTCGATATAGAGCGGTCTTTCGGGGGGATGAATGGAGTCCTGAAATATGTCAGATTGAGTGACGTTCGTTGGGAAATAGTAACAAATTCAATTATACTGTGTGTTGCTGTTGGAATGTGTGTTTGTTGGTAAATACACAATTGGAGCTTGAAAGTTGTTTACTTGCGTTCACTGACATTTGTACGCAAACATGGATGTGGGCAAACAGGATTTTGTTAAAGCCGATAGGTAATTGATTGACAAGAGTAGCTGCTGCGACTTTAAGAAGAAATGTCTATATGAAGATACTCTTGATGGAATGGTTTCAAGTGTAAGATGTCAATCGTGCTTCATCTAACCACCCAAAGTGTCACCCCTAAAATTGGGTGACAGTGACAGTGACATATTTGCCTTCCCATGTGACACTGGCAGTGTCTTTCGAGTATTCCCATGGCAGCATTTCATCAGAAACTCAAAACAGATAGGACGATTCTTGTGACTTGTTTGTCCGTGATGTATGTGAATTTACATAAAAATCGATACTTTGTAATTGTATTTCTTTAGATTTAAATTTTGAAATACTTATGATACCTACTCGTTCAAAAATTGCACACAAATGCTCATTTTAAGGAGAAATAAACATGAAATTAAACCCTAAATGTTGTTTTAGGTTGCGTAAACATTTGCAAATATGACAGTGAGTTGACGTCAAGTAATTTGTCATTTTCAGAATATATGACATATTTATATAGATATTTGTTTAAAATTGCTCAAACAAAAATCAAATTTAAAAGTTGTAACTTAAGGTGCCTACGAAAAACTTCAATAAACTTTGTACTTGCCTTTATATTTTGAAATTTCAATTACAATTTCATACAAAATGTGGACAATTTTGATTTGCCCAAAAAGGTTTGTTTTGTTTGTTGAATTACATATGTCAATGTGATATAATTTTTGGATTTTTCTTTTATACAAATGAAGCACGAGTTCGTTCAGTCAGGCAGATCTTCTCGTTTTTTTTTTTTTGACTTGACATGATTTAGGCTCCGAAGTGACTTGATTCATCAGGTCGATGGCGACGCTGCTTTTTTGCCGTGTTGCCATATGGCTCAGCGCTTCCTCGAGCTACATTTTGGAAATAAGGACGATTTTAAAGCATAACTATATCTCCAGGGCCTACCACCGCTTCAATCGACTTTGAATCATTTACATGTCAGAGCAAACTTCCATTGGTTCCAAATTTCATCAAAATCCGTTCAGCATTTATGTAGTTATTAAGGCTTACCCACACTCTATCGAATTTTAATGAATTCCATATGGAACTATCTATATTATACCAAGCTGAACCAATTTTCATCAAAATCCGATGCAAAGAAATCCCAAGTACCTTATTGCCATAAAAAAAGGTCGTTTTCAGCCCTTTCCTGGATATACATAGGCTTATATGTAAAATTTATTACTGAACAATATACCAATCTCATGTCTCAATTGTGGTCTTTCCCGATCAGTTATTAGTTTTTAAATACCTACTGTGTCATATTCAACAAGGGAAAACAGTTCTCAGTTTTCCGAGCGCTGCACTCGCAAGTTGGATCGTTACAGAAGGAGTAAAGGAGTATCTACCAGAGACAAGAGACTACTAACCAGTCATACACATTTTTTTTTTTTTTTTTTTATAATTTACGCGCGCCAAAGAGGATATGAATACTCTTATACTATTACAGGACACGGGCGTTTGTGAAGGAGAGAGAGAGAGAGAGAGAGAAAGAAAGAAAGATTTAGTGTAGTGGTTTGAAACTTAGATGGTATTAAGTTTCTGTAAACTCCAAGGGTAGCGTCCAGATAACTGGGGAGCTTGTTTGTTTTTTTTTTTTTTTTTTTGTCGTTGCTCATGATTCACACTATTTTTTTCCGTCCTCCTGATGTCATCATCACGATCAAGTTGCATTTTCAGCCATATGACCACACTACTGCCAGTGCTATGCCTTCGCAGTAGAGTTGACTTAGCTTTCGCAATTGATCGACTTTTTTATTTATTTCATGTGAAATAAATAGATGATTCTTGACATCAAGATTTGAACCATGAACCAACAGCGTGACAAACGATGATATTACCACTACACCACGGCCATTAAGTTATTATGAGGGAGAATCAACATAACAGTCATGACTGAGTACCAACCATGAATGATTTCCAGAGACGAGTGACTACCAATCAATCGTAACGAAGCAACAAACTACCAAATACGACATACTATTAACCAGTCTTGACTGAGTGCCAGCAACGAATGACTGCCAGTTATAGCAAGCTACTAACCACGATGAATTGCCTAGAACAAAAACTTCTAACTAATCAGGTCAAAGTACAAGCAATGAATGACTACCAGAGACGATTCGCAATGATGTCCATGTTTCGACATAGGTATCCGTACTAATAGTTGCAAAAGCAAACCGTTATAACTACGAGCATTCGCTTGAATGTCAAAACGTGGTACTTGAACATCCCGCATAAAATACTCACTTAGTTGTCTATGAGTTCCTATTCTTAATCAGCTACAACCCATATACATATGTATAACACATTTGACAATTTTAAAGATTTTTATGAATCCGCGTGAATAGTGTGATTTTTAAGTGGTAGAAATGTTTGTCACCTTACATGACTATAAAAATGTGAGGTAACATTATGGCATAATCGGCTTTGCTCAATATTATGATTAATCATCAATTTGTTCTATCACGACGTTTCTTAAATGATTCATTCCACTTACCACGGATTGTTTAAAAATGATTCACCAAAATCGGTTCACTGCACAATCAAAAACAACATTTTTTTGTGTAGACAAATTTATTGTCATCTCCCATTCCTGAGAGACGACAATTCGAAAAGCGAATCTTCCGCACCGGCCGAGTACACACAACCACACACTAACCCATCCACTACTGCACAGCTGGTGATTGGAAATTAAAGATAAATAATTGACAAACAAAATCGAAATTGAATAAGTTGGCTTATGCGTACGTGAAAATTCCTACGAAACTATACGAAACTTCATCCTCACTTTTGTATGTATTACAATAGTCATTCAAGGTGTCACTTATATAAAATAATTAGAATAGAAATACTCGTATTTACTTGTCGTGCAAGTATTTTTGGGTGACAATTTCAGAAGAATTTGGCAAAGCCGAGAGCAACACTGTGATCAATAAAGCCCACGGTTTATGGCAACTCACTGTTCATAGAGATTTAAGTTCGAAACTAAGGGGTATATGATTTTCTTTTACGAGTATATTTTATCACGTCACTTCGACTGTTGGAATAAACATGAACGCTATCCCAAAATTGCAGATGCGATTTGTAAGGAGAGAATTAGATCCATGAATTTATTACTCTGAAGAAGGATGAATTGACATTAGGCGATAGTCTTGATTGGAACGATGACCATAAGCCAACATTCCGATTAATCCTTTTCAATGTTAACACGATTGGCCAAATATTCATTCAGTAACTAAATGAATGAAACAATAATTTCAAATCGAGTTCTATTACCATTTCATCGACTTCTAGGTGGATGAATGAACAATCTACCCCGACTATACACAACAAAATTGACGAAAGAACATATACAGCTGATTAAAACAAATCAATAAACAGATAATTCAATAAACACAATAGAAACACCGTGTAAAATGTTAAACTAATAAAAAAATTCAATAAAGACGTTCACCCAAAACTCCAACATTCTGAAAATACACAACTTTTCCGAATGGAAAACTCTCTCGATCCCAAAAAATTATTGAAATTCTCAATCAATTTTAAAAGTTTTCCCACTCCAGCATGAATTTTTTGAAAACTTTTTTTTTAGCATACTCGTATAAAATGTGTTTAACCTACAAGAGGACTACTCGTAAGCACAACCCCCTTAATTGTTGTTGTGACAATACATAATTTTGTATCATAAACTCAAGTGGTATACTTACTGAAGGACTTGAGCATAGAATAGCTCAACCCTAGCTAATTTAGAGGGTTTAACGACACTTATATACCAAATCTGCATACTCTCATGGGTCAAGGAACAATGAATCAAAGTTAAGCATGTACACGTTTTCATAAAGCCTTGACAGTTTCAAGTAGAAGTATTGAAATGGGCACGCACACAAAAAAAAAAAAAAAGAAAAGAAAAGAAGAGAAACTTTTTAATCCTTTTTATGGAAATATTCACAGAAAGGAGGGTTGCTGAGAGCACTGGAATAAAATTTCAATATGAATTATTGATTTATGAAAGTTTTAACTTTTTTTTTCCAAGTTTTGTATAAGGGATTATTTTCTTTTTCTATAGATCAACAGTTGGTGAATCTTGTACGTACCTATTCAAGAAGTCTTTGTTAAGTTAGAAGGACATGGTACTATTGTATGGAACTGTTCATTGAATGAGAATTTTATGAAAAAATAAGGATTAAACTGAAGGTCCAGCGATCAAATGAAACCTTTTGAAATCAAGACTACGAGTATAATGTTTTCAACTTAAACTATCTCATCTGTTTTGCACCCAAAACCACAGTTCACTTACTAGAAGGATAAAAGCTTTATAGATTTGTTCTAAACCTGCAGCGAGTGCAGTGTAAGTTGTTTAATGTTTTCAAAGTTTTTCCACCAGACAGTGATGTGACCAAATTCTTCAGATGACATCTACATACTTATTAGTGAATACGAGTACTGAGCTGCATCTACATATTCGAAGCCCAGGTCAGGTCTATAACAATTTGCAAGGCTGCAACAGGACTTTGTAGAAGTTGATGTACATACTTTGTACTTCGATTCGATTTTCGAATTGCGCATTGTGTGGGCACCGTGGCTCAGTGGTTAAGTGCGCGACCACTGAGCGAAAGGTTCAAGGTTCGAATCCAACAAAACACAAAAAAAAAATGCCCTTCGGAAACGGCTTAAAAATGTAGGTCCCAACTATTCGTGAGGCGCACAGCACGAGTGGCTGCGAGAAGCTAGGCCAGGCCCTGCATTGAGCTGTTAGCGCCAAAATAGTATTATTATTAATATTGCATTATGGGTGGTGGCCACGGTGTAGTGGGTAGTGTGTTCGCTTGTGACCCGAACTGTGCAGGTTCGAGCCCGGACGGGGAACAGCAATCACAGCCACCCGAACATATAAGAGAAACGAATAAAATCTAAGTTTCTCCACCACTACACCAAAAAGGAGTTTCTGCCTGGTACAATGGACACAGAAAATTGAGTCTGAGTGCTCCGGGATTTGGAAATTTCCTTAAAAAAAAAAAAAAAATATTGCTCTTCTATTGTGACGCCACGTGAAGTCATATTTGTTTCCGAATGTTAGGGTTTAGAGTTATGTAGAATTAGGCCCATGAACGATGTCAGGGTCGAAAATGGCGAAATAGTTGGAATTACCATCCTGTTGACAGGAGATTTCCGATAAAGCTTGCCAGTGGTGGCAAGAGCAAGCTGCAGTGAGGAAGTGAAGAAGGAAAATGTCCGCCAAGTTTCTGTGATTTCAGGTCCAGAGTGGTGAAGAATTTTCAGATCTCTCAAAGAGATTCTGCTTTCATATCACACATTCCGATACTTCTTCTTTTTTTTCCCCTCGCGGCGAGGTTATGATCCGGAGTAGAAGGATCTCAACCCACTTTACTGCATCCGTACTGGTCCGCCTGTGGGGTTTGCCGGTTTGACCTCAGGAAGTATCGGCAGACTTCCCGGTTTCAGATCACTTCGTCACTTAGGCCAATCAAATGCTTGTATTATTGCATTTGTGTGATCCAGTTGTTTTTTTGGTCTGCCTTTTTTGAGCGATTGTGTAGGAACGTTGACTGATATTGTCTTTTTGACGTTTATTTTTGATTACTCGTATTCTGCCGACAGAGACATCCAAATCATCCATTTTCCCGAAAAATTGAGCTTGGAATAACCATTACTAAGTTATCCCCACACAATTATATTGGTAAACATGCCGCCCTATTTTCTCTATGTTCTATTACTTAAAACCTAGTTTTTAAAACCCAAATGCGGTAGTAATTGAAAGTGCCCGAGATTAATTTAAGCGAGGACTGCTTTCACATTAAATACATAGTTTTGCGTATATTATGTTGGGTCCTCTAGACCCAGCAACATGGTAATTATATTGCGTTAGGGAAGGACGGCCAACAAGAAGGTAATTAAATATTTATGAGATTGATTGATTGTACTTGTGCCCGACTGCCTGTCTGTCATTCTAACGTCAAATGCATACACGTTCCTCTATATGTCTCCCTGTTCTCCACCTAGACTGCAACCTAAAAAGCTGAATTCAATTTAAATTCCATATTTTCCATTGTTGGAACCAAACAAAATATTTTTATAATAACCCTTATTCCCGAAATCGAAGTGACAAATTGCCACTCCACTTTATCATAAGCCTGTTCTGCGACAACAAGTCTTTCATAGCCTCACTTCATGTGTATTCCTATACTCGCTCAATGTATCACTTGAATGAACTAATGAGAATATACATTCATATCTGTCACCTCACTTTGGGGTGACACGACTAAGAGAGCACACCATTATAGATCCCTGAAACTGGGATCCCTCGTATTCATGAAATCACATGAACTAGCATAAACATAGAGCTTAAAAAATGCTGAACCGATTTCGATGAAATTTGTTATCTTTATTAGTGATTCTATTATTTGCTACCTTTGAGGGCCTGTGGAGAAACAGCTATACATCCTTGGGGAAAAGCAAGATTATGTGTTAGGTTTGACAATTATGGAACAGTTAAAAGTTTATAGAAACGGGATAATGCCAATTGTTTCGATTGTCTTTCATTGTATACAGGTTAGTACGGTTTTCGTCAGTTTTATTTTCTAGACTTTTGTATTATAAAATAAGAACGATGGTTCATTATGTAGACATTCGTCCCATTGTACCCATTCTAACCATGTGTCCCACTCCTCGAAATAGCGCAACTCAAGCAATTCCTGTAAGGTGTACATGCAATCAACAGATTCAAAGCCTCAAGTCACCAAACAATTCTGCGTCGACATATTTCAGTTGGAAAATTTCTATAGCAAAACCCAACAGACAGCCTAATTCCTCTTAATTTCCCTCGAATGAAATTCTCATTAAATTAACAAAAGTTGGCATGAAAACTTCACCACATACATTAACAATGCTGCCAGATCTCATGCATTTAAAAGCGGGTAGGTACCAACATATTAACTGCCGCCAAAACGTGTTCGTTTATTTGTCTATTCTTACCGTGCCCGCCTTCAGTGAGTTTCTGCATGAAATGCACTGGCAAATAAAAATTACACTGAATTATTATCCTCAGACATGCAATCTGTATTCAAATATGTGCGTAGGTATTAGACACGGATTATGAACAGCAGCCCCTCTTGTAGAAGGTGAAACAGCGCATTACCGTTGTATGGCGTGAATCATTCATTTCTAATTTACTTTGTTGTTCTATTTGTTTTTATGAACTCATATCACGGTCCTCGTGTCGGTGGTTGACAGTTGTTGGAACTCATTCATCAGTCAGTTTTAAGATTTACCGGCATATTATGCGTTTTTTGTGTTACCTGAGCAGCCACACCCCCCTTGCGGCGACGCGCCTATGTTTGTGCATCAGTGATACTCCTTAGAGAAGAAGAACTCCCAAACGGGGTGTGTTTGTTTTACATTGAAATTCGAGTACTACATTACTCCGAATCAGGCAATGTTTATCTTTTTTTTGGGGACAAAACTTTTCCCAGAGGACAGAGATGCAATCTAGTAGAGGCAGTGGCGACAGTAGAATGCGGAATCTCGTTAGTGGTTTCCTTCTTTTTGTATCTTTTTTTCTTGGGGGGTTGGACAAGTTTGTTTGTTAATCACTTTAAGTCGGCTATCAAATTGCCCTAGATCTCTGTGCCACTGTGTGTACGAGTATTTATGTTACAGTCCCATATCGCCTATTTGGACTATTCTTCCTCCTCTCACCCCGACTGAAGAACTTTCTCTGTTGATTATTTATTTATCATATTATTTCACTTTCAACTGTTTTCATGCAGAAGAAATTGTGGAAATGAAGACCAAGGAAGAGCTTTGCATTTGCATTTGGTCGAGTTATTCCGGCCGCCCTAGTTGCCGGCACCATGCCGCCGCGCCGTCACTTTATGCCGGCTGTATTTGCATTTCTCCACTTTTCACTGAATGGATGTTCTTTTACTCTCCTGGCTCCTCCTGTTTGTTTGCCACTCTCTCTCTCTCTAGGCTACTTTTCCAATCGATTTGAGAATTGTGTGAATATGTGTGGAAAGGATATTTTATTTGAATTTAAGCGGTTTTCGCTTTGCACATATTTGCACACATTTGACTGTGCCACATACTCGTACACACACACAGGCTACACGCGTTAGTTTACCCGCTGAATTGTGTTGTGGTTTGAAATTTATTTATGGAGTGGTTATGGATTTTTATGGGTAAATTGTTTTGACACATAATTGACACATTGAATGACTGACCACAAATGGTCTTTGAAAAACGTTTTGAATAATAATCAGAGATTTGTTCAGGTGAACTGTTTGGACAAGCAACAACTGGCAGGGGAGTTTAAAATTTAATTTAGAATGAAGGAATTCGTTCGCATTTGTCGTGGATTTGTTAGGGAATGACAGTCATTGTGACTGTCATTTCTAAAATTTAGAATTTTGTTGAAAGGGTTAGAGAAGGACAAAGTAAGTTCGAACTTTAGCTTTTTTTTTTCTGAGGTAAGTTTGCAGAAGATTTTCTGCCTCTTCTTCATCGTTTGAAATAGTAATTTTTTTTTTGTAAGTGCAGACTTCCGACAGACGCAATTTATAACAAAAAGTGCTTTCTAAAAAAAAGGGGTGCGAAATGTCAATAATGATAAGTTAACAGTCTGTGCCATTTTCAATTAGATGACTGTTCAGATGGACACGGTTAGATTGTTAGCCGAGAGCCAACTTTTTGAAGGCAAATTAACTATAGATATACAGTCGTGGAAAAAATAATAGAAACAAATGTTTACATAATGCTCAACTATCAATAACTGGATACAATTTAGTCTTTCTCCGAAAAGATTTCTATACTCGAATGCTACCTAACGGTACTTTGAAATGCTGCAAAAATTTGCTCGTATCAGCTTTTTGTTTTCGCCTAACAGTAAAAAAAAGCGACCGAGAGGGTTATTTTGCCTGGAAAAAATAATAGAAACAAACGATTACCACAGTCCGCATCAGTGATTCTGAAGTAAAGCACGGTCTTGTTTTAATTGAAATAGTCGTAAACTAGTGTGTCTTGTGTTTTAGTGTTATTTAGAAGAACAAATTAAGCATTGAAATCGAAATTTTTTTTTAAATGGAATAGCTCAGGTCATAAAGTGTTCAAAAAAAAAAAGTATTCACAGCTATACATTCAAGTCCCAAAATAGAAACCAGAGGCAGAAAACGACAAATAGATAGATAGATAGAGTGACCATCACAGTTCCCTGATCCTAACCCGATAGAACACCTATGGGGTGTTCTTAAGCGCAAGATCGGGGACTGCAAAGCCAAAAACAAGGAAGAACTATGGTCAAATATACAAAATGCATGGCACTCCATACCTCCCGAGATTTGTGCCAATTTGGTCCATTCCATGGGACGAAGATGTGAAGCAATTATTAAAAATAAAGGCCAAGCGACCAAGTATTAAAAAGATACGAAACACCTTTACCGTAAATTAATTCGTCACAAAAAAAAAAAAAACTAATTTGTTTCTATTATTTTTCCAGACCAAATTCAAGGAAAACTAAGAATCGACATTTTTTCACCATTTCTCTTCTTTTTTATTAAAAACTTTTGTATTACATTTTTGCATTACATTGTACCAAATCTATTAGTATGTGTTTAATTTATGTTTTATCTCGAATACTTTTTATTTTTCCGACAAACGGTGAAGAACAAGCTTGTTTCTATTATTTTTTCCACCACTGTACGTAATTTTGGAAACTTAGTGGGAGTAGTACTTTTGATCAATAGGTTCAAATAAAGTGTCTCATCGGAGAACGTTCAAGAAACAATAGTTCAGAACAATCAAAATACACACTTGGCGAGTGGCTACAAAATATGTAATTAACAAGCCTTCAACTACAGTTTAGAGACATTTAAGTAGTAACATAGAAATTCTACAACAAATAAAACTGGAATTTAATGCTAAACTTATTCAAATTATAAGGTTTTAAATATTTCGAAAACGGTAAAATATAGGTATAAGCCACACGATTTTTGAAATAGTTTCTTCATTTGAGGCCCTATAGACAGATTTCAAACAATTTGAAAATTTTAATTGAACGAAATGGCATCTAGCGTCCGCCGTATTGCTTTTTCCCCAAGTCCACATAACCAATGTCACCCGCGGGTCTAAGACAAACCGTTTGCCACTAATATCATGACAATCGGTTCAGTCGTTTAGGCTCTAGAGAGCCTAACACATCTCTGGTTCATGAAATTAGACAAAATTAAGTCTCTAGTCAGCCATTTTGTGGTTTATATATGTATGCACACATATATAGTACAAAATGTTGAAATCGTTGTTGAAAGTCCTTTTGTTTGACACCGCACACGACAGGCTTCGATAAGCTTGGATTTTTTTTCAACTTCACAAAATGACGTCTAGTGTCCGCCATATTGTTTTTTTTTTTTTTTTTGAGTAACCATATACCAGTGTTACCCGCGAGAATTGTTTAATGACTAAGTCAGACAAATCGATTCATTTATTTAAGCTGCAGATGGTAACTTGTAAACATAGTCACATACATGCAGACAGGTGGAACACATATCCCTTCTTTGGCTCTGCCGTAGTCAGGTTAAAAAAACGTTTTTTTTTAATTGCTTGTCCTTTTTTTTGTCGACATACGCAACTATTTTATATTCAAAGTCCTCATTTGACTTTTTTGCATCTGCACTAATTTTTTCTTTTGTCCATGAGTGGACAATTCTTGACCCATTTCTCTGAACTTTTCCATCTATGTTACCTTCTAATTTTCATTCGGAAATTCCGGTTTAGCCTGCGAAAAAAATGTAATATCCTATAATTGATCATGCAAAGCCCTGGAATCAGGCGCCATTTGCAACAACTCAGCCATTTGAGTGAATTAATAACAGGAAAATGCTGAACAGAATCTCATCTATACGTATACACGCAAGGAGCCTAAAGTAATTCCATATTGCTCATCTGAAATAATGGTTATCCTAACCCCCGCTGGGTCAAGTTCGTTATCAAGATTAGGAGATGGGTGTTGCGTCCTTATTTCTGGTTCCTTTTTCAGTCGCTCCCTATGCTAGTGGTTCTTTCCAGACACTAAGGCCGCTGTTCTAGTTCTCCTTTCGGATGTTCGTGAGGTAGGCATTTGTGTTTCATTGCCAAAGGGTTATGTATGGCTAAAACTTGTTTGGTGGGGCACCGGTTTGCATACCAACCAGCATTAGGAATCAGTTTAGAATATTTTTATAGTGGATGCTAAGCCTTATTTTGTCGGTTCAGTTATACCGTCGGAAAAATCGGTAGATGGAATTTTCTAAATCTGTCCACTCCGGAGAAGATACGGTTGCAGTTATCGCTAGTGTCAGAAATGCTGACGTCGATGAGACAGCATCTACCGGATGTGGGGATAACCGTTGAGGTGTAGCTACATAATCAGAGTAGACTTCTGCGCTAGACGAACTTGGCTCACAAGCTTTTTCGACAACGTCGGTGTTCGACCTGGTGAAGGTGTAATAAAATAAAAATAAAATAAAACGTTGTCCACCAGCAGTTTTCCTCTGTCTTTCGAACATAAACTTTCTGACCCGCTCGCACCACTTTTTATTTTTTCTATTTTTTTTTTTTTTTAATGTGTACTGCATCTTGTGAAATAGTTTGGTTAGAATGCAGTTTATAGAAATCAGAGCTCGACCAAAGAGTCTTCATTAGTTTGCGATTGTGATGCCCACAAGTAACTTAGGAAGAGCTTGTCCATCTGACAGACCTCCACGTTATGCAGACCAGGAACAGCCCTGGTGCTAGGAATTCTGCCATTCACAACTGAGTTTTGCCACTAAACCATGCATTCCTCAGCACGGCGGAATAACACCTTTAAAGTTGGGCTATGTTAACTTTCGATCTAAAGACAATTATGTACCTATAGCAAAAAGTCGACCAGATTTTGATGGCATTCAAATATACGTAAAAACATATTAAACCAAACATAAAACATCTTCTGTGCATTGTTTAGGAATTAACGTGTGCCTCACACTAAGGGACGATAGTTTTAAATGCACAACCGATTCACCTTGTTGCAATCAAGGTGAATCGGGTTTTCACCTGACTCACAAGTTAAAATTAACATCGACGGTGATACGACCTTCGATTAGACAATCGGACGTCCTTTGTGGTACATGGTCAACAAAGCAGGCAAATAAAATGTTTCAAAAGTATAAAAGTCTTACTCGGAGTTCGAACTATATTTATATGCCAAGCAAGTTCCTTTAATAGTGTCGCTCCCCACCAGACTCTCAATCCAAACCCACCCCTTTTTATTTTTTTTTTCTTTAGAGAAAGCATCGCCGAGTTCTCAAGAGGCTTTTTTCTAGCCAGCTTTCGCTGTTAACTCTGCCAAACATAGCAACACATACATTAAATTATTCTTGAAGCTAAGAAGCCGATTTGGTCGATCGAGCCGAATAAAAATATTCCTACAACTTTTAATTGCTTAGGGTAGTTCCTACGAAAGTCAAGTTATAAAATACCCCTAGAAAAGTTTTGGAATGAATGTTCGTAAGTACGAGTATTCTTAGCGCCATCGTATACAAGCACTTTCAAGGAAGATTTTCAATTATATAACCATCGAGACTAAAAAGTTAATGTGGGATTCGAGGATTCTTAAAGAAATATCTTTTCTCGTCCTGAAAATGACAGATTCCTTCAACTTAATAAAAGAACTTGTTGAAAATTACAAAGAACTCTCCCAGTATTTACACCCATTGTGTCAAGAAATGCAAAAGCAACATTCAAGATGTACCAACTCTCATTGTGTTAAGTTCATCTTACTACTCTCGGGTGACATTTAATTTCAAACCACACCGGGGCCTCCTCCTTTAGGTGTCGTCTTCTTTTAACGCTGATTGTTTCCTTTCCCACAAGCAAACATGAATCACAATGAAACCGTCAAAAAGAATACCACAAACCTCGTGCGTCTTTTTTTTTCAACGCTACACACGAATACATGTATTATTAATTTTTATTTAAACAACAATGACACGAACAGGAACGATAAAGGCGGACAAAAAAAATCGATATTACACTTTCATGAATATGAGAAACGTTACAACAACGCTCCTTAAAATGAAAATGTTTTGCAATAAATTCAATGAGCGCGGCTGAGGCATAAAATGAAAATAAGTTAACAGAACATGAGATACTGTCTCCCCGTCATCGCCAACCAAGGACGAAGGGTTGTTGGTCATAAAATTACAAATTTTAACAGACATATGTATCGTTTTATGACGGGAAGTATCCTGTATCCTTCAGTTTCATTCAGTGGACGCAAAAGAGGCCCTTGAAATGATTTTATATTTATTTTGTTTTTTTTTTAACAATTTTAATAAAATTTAAAGTGTCCGTTGTGAAATATTTGCGTACTTTTTTTCCCATTCTGAAAATGGATGATGGATGAATTTTTATGGTGGCCCTGTTTGACCTTAAGTGAAATTTATTAAGTAGGGTCATTTATTTTTAAAATAAAAATTATGACAATGTGATACTTGTAGGATTGGCTATATGTTTTAATATTTTCGTGGCTTATGGTGACACCTATTCAAATTGGAGACATTTATTGAATCTTTTTGTGGAGACTTGTAGGTGTCAGAAGACCATCTTTACTTGCAGCGTAGATCTTGTTCCTTAATCTAAAAGTTATGGTATTTCAATGTTTTTCCAATCTTGGACTTACAAATAACTATCGACTCTTCGAACCTGTTTGTTGCTAGTTCAATTTCATTACACTGTTCGCGTACTAACTTGTTCTATGATCTTTTACTTTTACTTTTGGCTCTGTCCAAAATTTGACGTTTGTCAAGTTTTTACACGAAAGTACGCGAATAAACTTATTGTAACAATGAAACGACACTCTTATCTTGGCAGGAAGAATATAAATATTTTGTTTTAAGAACTGACGCTGCCATATCACTTTATTATTTATTACTCAGTTCCTACTCAGTGAAGGGTCTACATAGAGGGAAATGTAAGAGCTTCTCAATTCTGGCCCGAACATGGGACACTCGATACCTACCATGTGTTCGAAGGTAGTCTTTAAGTGTAGGTTCCAGTAGCTTGTTCCAGATTCCTATTCCAGTTTCGGCTAAACCTTTTTCTTACCAGGATGCGCTGAATTTTATACTGACGAGCCATTGTAAAGCCGAAATAGAACAGGAAAATGGAGTTGAACAGTATATTCTACTAGGTAGATAGGTAGGTAGCTAGCTGGAAGTCTCGTTCGAAACTCTATTGGCGCCACTTTGAAACCACATTCCATATGACCCATTTCCTAATGGTTCTGCAGTGTCTTGAAAAACAAGTTAATACTTACAATACAATACTTTTCCCCAAGCCTGCCTAATGCACGTTATCTGTCTTTGACTATGCACAACAAGTAATCTTATGTATGAACACCTAAATAAGCAGACATTCCGGCAATTCTCTATCAGTTTTGATATGGTCAATGGACTATGGTCAACTATCAATGCAGACAGCGTCATTTCGCTTCAGTAGTGGATCGTGCTTAAGTGTCCGGCAATCCTTCCGGATTTCTAGTAGTTCCTACGAAAGAGACATAGTCCGGTAGGCGATACGACTTCCGAGTAACCCGGAGTCAATCTTTAAGCCATCGATAAAGACTACTGAGTTGAACGTTTTTATCACCTTACAGTTTTTCCATTGAACTTTGATCGGAATAAATCAATGAAATCTTTCTTGAAGTTCACTTGGTAGTCGTTTAGAGATGTAACCAGTTCTCTTGGTATTGAGTTTTGAATGTTACTTTGACGGTGAAGCATTTTAACACCCAATTTATTTACATTTTAGCACCCAATTTACTTAGGTGTGGCTGTTACATGATACCATATAGGTAACGAGGTCAAAAGTGTCTTTAGTGCTTACACTGAGCTATAAGCTGTGGTATGGAGCCGTCCATACCATAGTCATTCTTGGTTGAAGCCCGCAATTCTTGCCAAAGGTGTTTTTGCAAGTCTTAAATCTTTTCGGAGGAGTGTCTTGACTTCCCCTACTTCTCGGAGCCCGCTTGAAAATCAAAATTTTCTGATCGCTCTATAATAGTTCCTGGGTGATATTTCCTCCAATCTAGCAAAAGGGTTCTGACTCTACGAAGGCGGTAGCCTCTATCTCTTTAGTTAGCTTTCCGCTTTCTTATTCACACTAACATTGTTGATATTGCTCAGGCTGTTAGGTCTACCTAATCATTCTCAAACTCCTTTTAATCTGATTACATACAAAACAGCTCAGTGCTTTAATGATTTGAATAGAGGACATACCAAATCATCTTGTTTGCGATATTTTCTGTCGAGGCAAAGTTAAATAAAACTTCCGCTCATGCAAAACTTTGGTTTCTGAAAAGCCTGCCCATTTATTTTGTTGGACCGAAAGCTCCTACTGTAATCCCCTCAATTGTCTTCTCTCTATCCACAAGCCATTTTCATGGTATGCTAACGGAAGATTACAACCACAGCCATCCGAACAGAAAAGTTTCTCCAACCACTACACCAAAAGGACTTCTGCCTGGTAGTACAATGGGCCGAAAATTGAGTCTGAGTGCTACGAGATTTGGAAATTTCCTTTTTGAAAAAAAAAAAAAAAAAAAAAAATGGTATGCTCTTCGAAAGTTTACATCATAGATTTGTTTTTCCACTTTTAAGAGGGAGTGCTACTTTGGGGAAGGGGTCTTATTGTCTAAGTCCGGCGCATCCGTAGAATATCGCCTTTTAGCCAAGTTGCCCTCCTCAATATTGCCAGAAACTTATAATTTGTAAACATTCAAAATTAACACGCATCGTCACCCTACTCTCCCGGCCTTATCTATCTGCTCTTTAACAATGCAGAAAACTTTTTAAAATACGTCTACCTCCCTATAGAACTTTTAGCGACTTCCCCAATTGCGAAGATTGATTCTTTTATATCGTGGAACATCCACTTTCATATCGTACAGTCGTCCTCGTCTTTGCTAGAACCGTGTTAACGCCTACTACTGGTATCGTCTTGGCACATACAGGCAGATGAACATTTTAGTAGAGGCATTAAAGAGATGTCACCGGAGACATTAATGAGATGTCACTGGAGGCAATGAAAACATCTTAGCTGTTCTTATTCAATCGTCTGATTGCCTCTGCAGCACAAAGAATTCCATTTGAGTTCCTTTTCATCTACATTTATTTTGCTTCAAAGATTACACCATACTCAATAACAAAAGGTGTAGAACATAAGTTAGTTCATAATCTTCATCTTCTTTCAGACTTATCGCTGAACAAGATGTTCAACTGGACAATGGTCATGAAGAAGTAAGTTAACCCACTTCAATGTGCATCCCCTTACTCATCATCTTTCAATAACTCTCAGATCCCCGTTGGCATTTGTCAAGTCTACAATGGAACAACTTGTGAGAAATACCTCAAAAACGAGACTGTATTCATTCCACCGAATCTAACACTCAACGAACTAGAAGAACGCCTTAAAGCCGCTTATGGCGTAATTAAAGAATCAAAGTAAGTACCTACTCTATTTGTATCTCTCCCCTCCAACTTTAACGACCACTTGCTCACCATTAATAGAGACATGAATCCAAACTGCCGGATATATGCATTGCCAAGCTTATGCTATAGCACGCTGCCCGTTTGCCGTACACCGGAACGCACGAACCTTCTGTATTTCTCAAATCGAGCCACTCACAAGGAACGCAAATCATCGAAGAAAAATCAAACGCACATCGAATCCTCAACCGGAAATCATATAATCGATCGCAGACGGAAGCGATTCTTAGAGAAAAACACCAAGGAGCGGAAATTCTTCCTCAAACGAAAGTCGACAATAGCTTACGATGACATCTTTACGGGTGAGATATCCAGCCAATATCCACCGACACGTGAATCGGAAAATCTAAGACGCATTTGTCGTGATGAATGCGAGTTGCTGGAGAATGAGCTGTGCCAGAAGGAGTATGCCATAGCGAAAAGGCATCCCACTATTGGACAGAAATTACCCCTCGAAGAGTGTCAGAGTTTGCCACATGCCAGTGATTGTTCGTCATTTGGCATTGCAATCGATGTGAATCCTGAAGAGCATTGTTATTGGGGATACGGTTCAGAGTATCGAGGGACATTAGCGGTTTCGGCTTCAGGAAAACCATGCTTGAGATGGTCGTGGTTGATGAAGGAAATATCTGATTATCCAGAGTTGGCTGGACAGAATTATTGCAGGTAAGAGTTTATACATAATTAAAGCTAAGCCATGCGGTTGTAAATGGAAGTTACTATTTACAGGAATCCTGGAGTAACAGAAGAGAAACCTTGGTGCTTCGTGGATGACAAATCATTCGAGAAGATCATTGAACACTGTAATATTAGGAAGTGTGCTGATGAGCTATGGTTTTACATTTATCTATCAATTGCAATGATTATTTGCATACTCATACTTTATGCGGGCGTGGTGTACTATAAGAAGCACATGAACGATGGAATGACCAATATACAAAATGTAAGTTAGATTCGATTGTCAATTTTTGGTGGTAGAACGATTTTATTCTTCCGAAAAACTAAGATACGGGTTAAACATTCTTAAGAAAAAAAAAACCGAAACATTCAATCTGATAAATCTTGAGTATTTGCCAATTGTTTTACGATTACCTAGGACGGTGAGACGTTATAATAACCCAACTACACAACAATGGTCTTCTGGATGAATGTTATACCATTCTTCTTTCACAGCAGTATCCAGCTGAGCAAGGGTGGCCACGGTGTAGTAGGTAGTGTGTTTGCTTGTGACCCAAACTTTAACGACGAATAAAATCTAAGTTCTTCCAACCACTACACCAAAAAGGGGTTTCTGCCTTGTAGTACATGAACCGAAAATCGATTCTTAGTACTCTGTGAATTGGAGCAACATTTTGTGTAGACTCGAATCTATCTTTTTACCATGGCCCATACTGCATCAGATTAAAATACGGACATATGAAAGGAGCCAGTGTCACCAAATGCTCTTCGAGAATGTCAGTCACACATCCTTGAGCATTCAGAGATGGTCGAGGTATTCTGACCTGTGGGAGCGACGTAAGAAATTCATCAACAGTATATTATTGGGCTGGCTTCAAACACTACATGACACACAAAATTCAACAAATCCATCTTCATACCTTGTTCAACCCTTTTCAGCAAAACTGAATTTTTACTATGTACCTTAGAAATTCCAGGTTTATTACTCTAAATTTAAAAGTACTACTTGATGCGTCAATTATGCGCATGAATGCCTTGAATCTTTGTCAATAAATAAATACAAGAAGTCACAAACAGTCCCATTCCAATTACATTTGACTAGCTGATCCGCCCGACTTCGCCCGAGTGCTAAATTTAATACTACTGTAATTCATAACTGACCCTCGTATAACATATTCTCCGTTCCATAATTGTGAATTTGAGGATGGTGCATGTGCCACCTGAAATAAGGCGACACGAGCAAATTGTGTTCCCATATTGAAAGTTCGTAGAATTTCACACATTTTTACACGTAAGGGGACAGGTCTAAAATGAAATTAGGTGATAATCTGTCACTTCGACTATGGATGAACCTGCACCTCTTTGACCATCAGTTAGTTCTATCAAGGAAGGTTCTCGAGAAACCGAATAAAAAACAAAAATAAAACATATTTTTCACCGAATATACTCATAAAATGCAACCCCAGATAAGTAAACGAAAAAATCTTTGTATATAATATAAATCCATCCACTGTTGCAACCCTGCTCTGTGACAGCAGATTGAAAATAAGAAATCACATTTATTATGTTTATTAATCAGTCTTAGGTTAAAGTACTGTGATGAATTTATAGTTTATACCGTAATCGACAAAACAAAATATATATATAGTGTTTCCCAAAATTCATGCAATATTTGAATTGTGCGCCAAGTGTTGCCAACAACAAAAAAAAAAGACAGCGTGACAGCTGACAGCTCAGGGTTATTAAAAATGGAGTGCTACACGAAAGAACAACGGGTTTCCATTGTTGAGCAACAGTTAGCAATTTTCGTACAAAATATGGTCGGAATAGTGATTTAACTTCATCAACTGTGAAGAGATTAATTCAAAAATTCAGGGAGACTGGATCAATTAGGGATCTTAGACACTCTAGCCGTCCTTCAACAAGTTGTTCAACACAAAACATAGAAGTTCGTGAGAGTGTTGTTGAAAGTCCAGGAACATCAATTCGACACCGTGGTCAAAAATTGGACATTTCGAGAAGCTCTCTACAGCGCATTCTCACGAAAGCTTTACATCTTCAAGAGCCTACTTACCACGCATAGCGAAAAGAGTTCGTTGAATGGATTATGGAACAACAACAAGTGGATGCTGATTTTTCAAAAAAAATCATCTTCAGCGATGAGGCTTATTTCCATCTTGATGGCTTTGTTAATCGTCAAAATTGTCAAATTTGGGGTTCAGAAAATCCACGAGTGATTGTTGAGAATTAAATGCATCCGCAACGTGTGACTGTTTGGTGCGGATTTTGGGCTGGAGGAATCATCGGACTATTCTTCTTTGAAATTGCAGCTGGTCAGGCAATAACAGTTAATGGTGGTCGATATCGCGACATGGTAATCCAGTTTTTTGTGCCTGAATTTCAAAACATGGATGTGTATGACATGTGGTTTTAACAAGATGGTGTCACATGCCATGCCCAAGAAACAATTCAACTACTGCATGAATCATTTTCTGGTCGTGTAATTTCCCGTTTTGCTGATCAGAATTGGCCGCCCAGATCATGCGATTTAACGCCGTTCGACTTTTTTCTTTGGGTTTTTTTGAAGTCTAAGGTTTATACCAATAAACCCACGCCTTGAAGCAGCAAATTGAGCGCTGTATCAACGAAATTCAGCCACATTTATGCAAAACAGTCGTGGAAAATTTCGACAAAAGAGTGCGTATATGCCAGCAAAGCCGTGGCCATTTACTCGATATGCTATTCCATACATAACCCCATACTCTATACTTTATGTATCAATAAAACATTTACAATTTTAAATAAAAAACCTGTGAATTTTGGGACACCCTTTATATCTAAATTGGACAAGTCTTTGCTTGGCGTCTTGACCGTGTAACTTTCCAACACTCTCTAGACCTGGGCTAGTGGTTCTTTGCTCTTCAGTTAGAATGCCAGGTTTGTGAAAATCGTCTCCATTATGAAGGGCGAAACAAGCCGCAACAGCATATCAAAGATCGTTGCCAAAGTCAGCTCCCCAGTGAAGCGGTCTTTATGTATGCGTACTGCAAATTTCTTGTTCCTTTATATTTTGTGCATGGAATCAGTGAAAAAGCAACCCTCCTTCCAGATAGAAATTTAAATTGCACTTGTGTAACACGATGTGTGAAACATGAAAATATACAAAAGTCAGTGGCAGAGTCCGTGACTTCAATCTCCTTCCAGTTTGATCACCCCGTGTGCGACCTGAATTTTTCTTATTTTCAGAGCAACTTCTAACTTTACCCTTTCTTTCAGATAAATACTCCAAATGCAGATAAAAATATCTACGGAAATTCTCAAATGAACTCATCATTGGAAATGGCTCGTTTGAACAGTGGCCACGATCAAGGCTTTGCTCAAAATCTTGATCGAAGTTCATTGCTTAGAGTGCCACAGTTTACACTTCAAGATGTTGAATTCGTTGAAGAGATCGGAGAGGGAGCATTCGGTAAGTCCAATATTCAATCCCTTTTTTTTTTCAGTGAATTATTTAAAAATTTAATCTTTCTAATAAAGGTAAAGTCTATAAAGGACAACTAACACAAACGAATAGCGACAAAATCTTTGTTGCAGTTAAAGCCTTAAAAGAGAATGCCTCGCTAAAAACCCAACAGGACTTTCGTCGTGAAATTGAATTAATTTCCGACTTGAAACATGACAATATCGTATGCATTCTGGGTGTTGTTCTTAACAAAGAACCCTTCTGCATGCTCTTTGAATATATGTCACAGGGTGACCTTCATGAGTTCCTTATCGCTAACTCACCGACAGAGAGTAAATGTCTCAGTCAGCTAGAATTTTTACATATCGCTTTGCAGATTAGTGAAGGAATGGAATACTTATCAGGACATCATTATGTCCATCGAGATTTGGCGGCAAGAAATTGCCTAGTCGGTGAGGATCTAACAGTGAAAATATCCGATTTTGGACTGTCTAGAGATATTTACAGTTCAGATTACTATCGGTAAGTAGTTATGAAGCATTACAGCATTCAGTCTTTACTAATTAGGTGCTTGCTATTGTAGCGTCCAATCAAAGTCCTTGTTACCTGTCCGATGGATGCCATCAGAATCCATCTTGTATGGCAAATTCACAACAGAAAGTGATGTTTGGTCGTTTGGTGTTGTACTCTGGGAAATCTATAGCTACGGAATGCAGGTAAATATACAACCATTTCACTATAAGAGAATAATAATGTAAACAAATGCAATCTCTTTTTCAGCCCTACTATGGCCATAGCAATCAAGAAGTTATCAATATGGTTCGATCTCGTCAGCTGCTCGCATGCCCTGAAGCTTGCCCTACAGCTGTTTATTCTCTGATGATTGAATGTTGGCATGAACAATCGGTACGAAGGCCATCATTTTCCGAAATAAGCCATCGCTTAAAAGTATGGCATCAAGGACAGAAGAAGATAACAAATATTCCCTCACAAATGACGCAGTCCTTCCATTCAAATAATTCAACTTTAGCAACGAATTAAAATTGTCTTCTACACTTAACTCTACAACACGAATAGTTATATATACACATCCAAACTGATATTTTTAGTTTTATACTTTACTCTAACGAAAATCTTCCAGCGAACAAATATCTTTGTAAAGAAAAAAAAACTGAAACAACGCGTAACCAATACATTTTTTGAAGACTAACAAATAAACTAATAAGCGGAATTGTAAACCATTTATGTACACTAATATAATTTATATTGCCTATAAAGAAAACATACAGGTGTTAAATGATTTCTATAAAATAAGTACTAAAACTTGCATAAATAGATGAAGTGATAGCCTTAAAAGATGCTAATTTCACCCAATATCCACCACTTAGGAGTACGAGTATATCATAAAATTTTAAAACTCAAGATCTTGAGGTACTTATTCTAGCAAAACAACCTTGAAAGTCGATCTTGTATCAACGACTTGTCACATGACGTAATAACTGATTTTCGCACACATTTTCGAAACCCTTCACCAACTGTGTGTCTTTAGACAACCATTCATAATTCGTCTACTTTGTAAATTTTCTACAATATCATTGGTTGTATTGATCGTATATACTGGAAAACCAGAGACTACCTCTATCACATTGACCCAACGAGTTGGATTCAAAGAAACGTATGACTGGAGTACACTAGCACATGCGCTTAACATATCCGACACATCTAAACTAATCTATTGATTCCACTCCTTTGGCTATATATCTTGTATATCATATCTTTACCCCATCCTTTCGATGGATTTATTGTGGGAGACCCACAAACACCATAAAATTATTCACTGTCCCACCTCTTACAAACGTCTGATAAACATACGAGAGTAAAACTGTCATGAAAAAGCTTCTTGTTTATGTCTTTCTTTACAACTGTAACAAATTGTACGTCTCTTCCATTCGTGTGACAAAATATGACACGCACAGCGCAAGTGGCTGCGAGAAGCGGGGCAAAGTCCTATATGTACTATTAGCGCCTTAATATTATTTTTACTTGCACCTATAAGGGCAAGTATTGGTATCGTGAACAAATTCGACCTCAAGATTATTCTCAAACAAAGTTGGTTCCGCAATTCTGTCTGACTGTCTCTGGATTTTCTTCAAACTTTATATCTGTGGCTCGTGGGTTCACAATTCGAGGCATTTTAACACCAAAATTAACGGTACTTTACTAATAGTCGTTTTTGTAAAAAATTGATTTTCTCGAAAACGGGTCTAACGATTATTATTAAATTTAATATTTGAGATATATGCCAACAGATGGCGTACCAGGCTTTTTTAACTAAGTTTTGAAAAATTTTCAAAATAAGTTTTTTTTTAATGATTTTGCTTTAATTTTAAATCTGAGTGATTTGCAGATAAACAACATGTAGGTGCACCCAGCTGGGCACTTTTTTTTCAAGAACTTTTCTCTCTCAAATCTTTTTGCTGATCCCATTGCCTGAGTCCATTGCATACCAAACGGCTGAACGGATTTACTTAAAACTTTAATATTCATGCGGGGCAAGAGTAAAACATTTTAGAAAATTCCATACAAATTCGGAAAATTTTCGATCGCCACATTTTTCTTCGTACTTCGTACCATTTTTAAAATATTCGCACATAAAAACGATTTCCATTAACTTCGAGCAAAAGTAAAACATTTTGCAAAACTCAGTAAAGTTTTTGAAAAATTTTAAAATATTCAATTGGGATCTCAAACGCCCGCTTTTCAAAATGTTCGCATTCAAAAACGATTTTCATCAACTTCAACTAAAAGTCAGACACTTTCGAAAATTCCGTACTGTTTCGGAATTCTTCAAAAACTCGGCACTGCTGAGTGCCGGTAAAGATTTTCCGCCATAAAGTTTTTTTTTTTTTTTTTGTAGGACGCACAGTTTCAAGATACACATTTGCACAGTTTTGAAAAAGTCTAAAATTATCACTTCAATAATTTTTTTTGTAAGACGCACTGTTTTCAAGATATTCGCACTCAAAAAACGAATTCCATTTAACTTCGGATAAAAGTCAAACGCTTTGGAAAATGTTGTGCAATTTTCGGAAAACGCCGCACCATTCTTGCAGAGAATTTGAAAACCTAATATTTCGACCGTAATACTTTTGCTCGTATGGTGCGCCGTTCTCGAAATATTCGCCGTCAACTTTGGACAAAAGTCGAAAACTTTCGAAAACTCCTCAAAAATTCAAAATTTTTTAAAAAAAATATTAACATCCACCTTTTAGAGCGCTAATTGGGTTCTTCTGAACCTCCACTTTACCTACCTACCTACCACCTTTTAGAGAAAATAAAGATCTAAATTTTCAATCGAAATCATTTCAAACAGGTAAACACACCAACAAAAATTCAATCGCTAGAGATTTAAGTTGCTGTTGAAATAAGTAATAATAGACACCATCTCTTTTCAAATTTAAATCTAAGATGGCGACGTTTCCCCATGGATATTTTAAAGGATTAGTTATATTAGCATTCTATTTGGATTATTTGATGTAGTGGGGAAAATCGTATTTTATATAGAACTTAAGCACAGGTAAGCCGTAATACATGAAAACTATTTCTATAGGAAAATAGAGTGTACGACTGGTACCTATGCATATGTTTTTTAACAACAAAAACTCAGATTTGTAATTTTTTTTAAATCCTTTAAAATTCAAATTTTGTTTGACCATCATTTAAAATTCCAAAAAATAGTTGATCATTTTCCAAAGCTTGCATATATCAAATATTGTTTAGATATTAATTTCGAACAAAATTGATAGATCCATAGCCGAGAAATGGTACATTTTTAAGAACCAGTTAATAAGAGTACCGTTATACTTATTTTTCGGCGAAAACACGGAACGCCATCTATTGGTATATGTCCGCTGTAACTCAAATGTCAAATTTGATCAAAATTGTTAGAGCAGTTTACTAGAAAATCGGCCATAGCAAAGTACCGCTAATTTTGGAGTTAGAGTGAAAATTCCGATTTCGCCTCAAGATGACTGATATAATCGAGGGATCAACTTTATTGAGTTTCGCTATCAAGTAATGCCATGTTTGATTAAATTCTCGAGATCGAAAATTTTCAGGAAACCAATACTTGCCCTTATAGGTGCAAGTAGAAATTAATAAGACTTTTTGTAGAGTATATCCTCGTCAATTTTTCTTCATAAGGACTTTTGTCATAGGATCAATACGTGAGGAGTTAATGAAAAACGTATTTTTCATACATTTTAACCGCTATAAAAACTTATGCCGACATTGCTAACACTGGAGACTTTTGTCATTTTACCTATAACGGCTCAATTAAAGTGCAAGCCAAAATTCAGCCTGTCCCTAATTTTTCCAAAGTGCAAACCTAAAATGGCTGGACCATACATATTATAGTTACGTATGGACAGTTAGTGAAATGTCATTTTCATGCTACCTTCCAAGATGAATTGGTGCAAACATAACCACTAGCTCTTTTGATTCACAACGGCAAATAGTGTAACATACATTCGCCATGATTAAAGCTTTAACTAGATGATGTCGGTATCTATTGAAATTGCAGACGAAAATTTACATAGACAGTGCCGGCATATCTGAAAATGAAATTGAATTATACAAAAAATACGTCAAAAATCAAATGGTTTCCATTTTAGTCTCAATACGAGTAGATGTCATTTCAAACATTTTGAATGTTGCACTTTAAATTACTCTGCTTGAAGCAACTGCAAACAACATTTCTGTTTCAATTTTTCCGTCTGTTCACATTAAATTATTCGCGTTGATCCAACTCAAAATAAAAAAGTATGATTCCACTATCTTCCGCTGTGAAACAGAAGAGCTGGTGGTTATGATGGAACCACTGTAAATTTCGCTTCAGAATACCAGAGAAATACCAGTAATCTGATTTAAATTTTAAAAACATGTTTGGATAGTAGTTTAAAGACGCTCCACAAGTCGCTGTGTAGATTTATGAAATTTAAGAGTACTCGTAAGGTTCCAGAGTAGCCTACACCTGTATGTAAATTCTTTAATTCTCCAGATACTGAATGAAAAGTGTGCTCTATTTAAATTAAGAATTATATTAACTATAAACTTAATTCAATTTTCGAATAAACACATGCATCTCGAACAAAACATTATAAATAATAAAAGAGTTTTCCGCATTGAATATGTATAAGAAAATATTTTTTAAAATTTCTTTTTGTAATATGAAATATTATATTTTAACTATTTATATAAGCATAGAATAACCAAATGAATTTATAAATATACATATATCATGAGAAAATATAAAATAAGCAGATAAAGGCGTATGAGTATCAAATCGTGAACCAAAAATGTAATAAAACTGAGCGTGCAAAATCACAAAAACAAAGAAATAAAAATAAATATCCTAAGATGTAGGTAACTGTAGTTAGTCCTAAGGTTGTAGCTCTAAAATTGAAAACTAGACTTTAAGTAAGCAATAATGTACTAAAAACCTTTCTTTTTTTTTAGAAAATAATCCATTTTAGCTTTATAAAAGGACCATATTCATATACATACAATAATTCTGCGGTACATCATTAGATACTGAGCAATGAGATATACGAGTATTAAAATAAGGAAAGTGTGGAAATAACAGGTAAGTAAAAGAATTGTAATTAAACAAGACTATTCTAGTCTGGTATGGGGCCCTACCCTGTATTCCGTTTCGAATTTAAAAAAAAAAAAAACTATTCGAAAGTGCTCTTCGATTCTAATTTGATTTAATGAGGGTGGCCGTGGTGTAGTGGTAACATCATCGCTTGTCATGCTGTTGATTCACGGTTCGAATCCTGATGTCAAGAATCATGTATTTATTTCGCATGAAATAAATAAAAAAGTCGATCACTTGCGAAAGCTAAGACAACTCTACTGTGAAGGTATAACACTGGCAGTAGGGTGGTCATATGGCCAAAATGCAACTTGATCGCGATGATGACATCAGGAGGACGGAAAGAAATACAGTGAATCATAAGCAACGACAATAATAGCGAAAAAACAAAACAAAATACTCCCCAGTTATCTGGACAGCCACCCTTGCAGTTTACAGAAACTTAATACCACCTGAGTTTCAAACCACACCACTCTGTCTCTTCCTTTCCACAAAAACGCACGTGTTCTAAAAATTAGTATAAGGGTAATCATATCCCCTTTAACACGTGCAAATTATAAAAAAAAAAAACTTTCTAAACCTTTGGAAACGAATGCAATTTGTTGCTTTTATTGCGAATCTCGCGCTCTGAAATGTCAGTGAACAACGTCAACGTAGATGAAGTGCATTGACACTATCTTTCGAATTACAAGGTGCCAATTTTGAATTGCTGCCTATTCGATTCTTAATATACAAATTCGATTTTCGGACTACTAAGTGCTAATCATCTGCTTTCGAACATTTTGACTTTCGTACCGATATACAGAGTAAGGCCACTGAACATTTTAGGTTCTTGTTATTTACAGTAAATTATATTTCGTTAAAATAGTTTCGGCCAATCGTGTGCTCTCAGGACGTACTTGTCAAATAAAAAAAGTTGCACTAACAAAACTACACTAAATTGTAGAAATATTTTCCCACTGTGAGCGTATATTTCAAATTTTAAAATCTTCTCTTGATATCTTAGAAAAAGTTAAGATCTCAAATAAAAACGGTATACCTGGTCAATGCCTAAATTGTATACGTGTTCCATGGACCAATAGGCCCCCGTGTAAGCTCTTTTCGAGATGCACAGCCCCCGAACCTATGCCCTAAGTACCAAAGTAATTCACCAAATAACTTTACGACTTTCTTCAAAGTATTTTTTGACCAATAGGGATAGGCAAAAATAGACCAATGAACCTCAGTTTTTACTCCTCGGTAGCTGGTTATTTATAAGAAAAATAACAGGTGATTTTGGATGTCACTGATTGAGTTCATAAATGCAGTATGACTATATATACTACCACACTATTTATTGTTTCAAACTCAGTGACCAGCGTAGGAGCCGAGATAAAACTACTGCTGCTTCAACAGTTTGAGGGAAAATATTAACTATCGAATGAATGAATGAATATTTCGATAGTATCGAATAAGTCGATAGTCTTCATTCTATAATTCCCATCACTATGGAGTGATGGGAACTACTAAACAATTTTTGTTTCTTCCATTATGCCCCAAAACCCGATACACAATATTGTGCAGAGCATTCTTCTTCTTATGGTTCCACTCACGGAGGTTGGAAATCATCAATGCAAGTGTTTTTTGTTTATCACTCCTCTAAATATATCTATTGTTGAAAGACGAAGCCATCCTGTTAAGTTTGACAACCATGTCGACCTCTGTCTTCTGACCCTCCTTCATTCTTCGATCTTTCTTTGTAAGATGTTGGAGAAGTTGATATTTGTTGTTTCTCATTGTGTTTAGAGTTTTATTTTCTTAAGTAATGTGGGAGACAGACTGCTGGTATTGATACCATGGTATAGCAATACTACGTTCTATACCACATGTCTGTCACTGCAATACTACTTAAAAAGTTAGTATACCATGAAATATACCTGGTATTGAGATTCGCAATTTTTTGCTGGTATACCACCATCTTACTGATTGCAGCGCCAATTTCCCTCTATTGGCTACTCTTCGTAGCTTCTTTGACAATTTGTAGGTATGCACTTTCGCTTTCAAGTATTTGCATTTTCTTTTTATTCATCATTTGGCACAAAAGTAAATCATTTTTATTCATCCTGTCTTGAATTTTCTATTTTTATTTATTATGACAGACAACACAAACGTCGAAGTATACTACTTAATGCCAAAGTCATCGAATACTACGAAATGCAGTCTGTCAGGGGTTGTAGTATTCACTATACCATGGTATTCGTACCATGGTATTAATACTAGCAGTCTGTCTCCACTATAACAGAATTATTTCCTTCTTCCTTCCTACTAGTCTTAACACTTCTTCATTTGTAATTCTGTTAAGCCAAGAGACCCGTAGGATTATTCTGTACACCCACATTTCGAAGGCTACTATTCTCGTTATTGTTCCATTATTTAGTGTCCATGTTTCTGCTTCAAATACAGCTTTGGCTTTGGAAAAGCTCCCCCTCGGCTTCATATAAAGCTTTGGCCATAAATGAAAAGCTCCCCTTATAAAATACGTTTTATAAAAAACGACTGCAGGTAGGTGAATATGTTTGACTTCCCAGGATCCGTTACCCATTAATGACTAAATTATGGGGAATTCCCGCGATTTTTAACTCTGGATTGTTTGTGCTATACTATACAGGGAGACTGGAGTGTACATTTCTAAGCTGCTCCCAGGCAGAAAAAGAAAGTCTTCGGCTTGTGAAGATCGGATTCTTTCCTCGGAGTCTTTAAAAAATCGTCAAAAGACCTTTTCTGAACTAGCTGCTTCGCGTCAAGAACGCCAAAATGTTACGCTATCTGCGAGAACGGTTAAAAAAAGGCTAACAGAAGACGACTTTAGAGGTTGCAAGCCCAAAAAAAAAACCCTGGTTCTCCTGAGACCAAGAAACGAATGTGTCTTTACGGATTTTCGGGACTCCTGGCGCAGTATACTTTAGCAGGGAAAGGGAGAAGAATACCACCCCGATTGTGTGGTACCCAGTGTCAAGTTTGGTGGTGGCGGTAGTTGCATGGTGTGGTGCTGCATGGCGGCAGGAGGTATAGGAGAGCTATTCACGTGAGTCTGGGGTGTACCTTGGAGATGTACAGGTCATTATTGTTAGTCCATGTAATTGGCAGAATTCTATTAATCTTTGGCCTCTCTCGTTTTTGTCTCCTAATCCATGATCTCCTACAATATTTTGAATCCGTCTTTTACCCACCCACTTTATCATTAAAGTCGCCTAGCATAAACGTAAATCCTTTAAAAAACAATAAAATGTGACAAGTTATGTACATATTGACTTAAAGAAAATAACAAAGGATTATAACAAAGTATTCTCTTCTTACCAAACCTGCGGCACAAGCCAATAGTATATTTTATTATTAGTTTGTTTTGTAACCTTAAAATGAGAGATATCAAAAGAATTCTCTCTCATCAAGAAGAACGTAAATTCGGTCTTTCCCTTGGAGTAATAAATTCGTCCAGCCATGGAAATGCAGTTTGCAAACAGATCCACATTCGAATGGAAGCTAGGCTAACATCCATATTATAGAATCCATCGGGGGGAATGATTCACGAAACTTGAAAATCAGTGAAGTGTATCATCTTAACGCACAACCCGATAACCGTGGCAAAACTATCTTCATCTTCTCTGGCAACCAAGCTGCTCTGAAAGCGTTAGGCTCACCCACGATGAAATCAAAACTATCTTTCGAGACCATCACAATGTTCACGAAATTGACAAAGAAAAACTTTGTCATTCTGCACTGAATTCAACCACACAAAGTATTAATAGGGAATGATGTGGCTGACTCACTGGTGCAACGAACCAATTCCCTCGTCCCGAACCACACTATTTAGTTAACAGAAACTACTTCAAAAAACTGGACACACAATCTGCAATCTAGACACACACTTTAGGACAGGCCTGAATACAAGAAATCCAATTTTCTTGAACAGGGACATTCTACGAATCATAACAGTTGTTATTAACAGTCACTGCTTAACTCTCATTGGGCTCTACAACTACTACTCACTCCATTCTCACAGAAAGCCCCACACTAATACGCATAAGAAGAGGACACTAAAAGATTTATTCACTCTGGAGGATAGCTTCCAGAGTTGAACAAAATGAGTAGGCACAATAGACCTTTCGGTAAGACCACAGTAATATTAATAGTTTGCCTATTTCGCCACCTGAGCAGCTCGAATTTATCAATGCGGGAGCCCCTTTGCAGACTTGACAGTCGACAAAAATCGCCTTTTTTGCCTTTTAACTTATCAGTTAAAGTTAGTTGCGCTTACCGTTGCCGATATTGGTTCATATAACCTGCATATAACCTAAACACTCAAAGATTATTTTTAGTTTAAAAATTACCTGTGATCCTCGGCGTGATGGACTTGTAGCTTTACTATTATTGGCTGTGACATTGTCCATAGCTGTATCTGGTACTTCTAATGCGAGTTTTGGTAAAGGCTCTACTTCTCGTTGAGGTTCTTGTTTAATAGAAATAATCGGAGCAACTGGAGTAACTAAAACAACTTGACCAGCAGCAACGTTTTCATTTACTTCTGATGCTGGCTGCATCGGAACTTGAACAGCAGCTACTGCTGCAGCAGCTTCATCTAGTTTTGCCTGTTTTATTGCATTACTCTCTACTTTGTCTGCAATTTTGCGTTTAAAAGCGTTCAAACTGTTATCTGCAATTGACTCTAATAAAACAAAAGAAAAACTAAAGAATCACTTCAGGACTTACCATCAATTTTCGCCTTATTGAAAGCAAATGGACTATTTGCTAGATTTTTCAGAACCTGATTGAAGAGATCACCAACTTCTCGAGTAATCTCTTTGTCTTGCTCGAGGAATTTTATTATCGCAGCATTTGTTCGATAGAATATTTCCAAAGCTTCCACAGACAAAGTGGTGGGATTACTGTGATTGATTTTTATCGGATAAGTGGCATTGTTCTCGTAGAGATAGTTTGCAGCCTGAAAACAGTTACAGGTGATGAAATTCGTTAAACTTATTTTCACAACTCACTGTTAGATAATGGTTCATATATGCGGATGGCTGCTCTTTCCGTTTCTCTCCAATTTTCCCCAACATATACTGATTCAACCACTTTTCGTCATGTGATTCGTTTTCCTCGTCGTTTTCCTCTTCAGTCTGATTTTGTAGCATAACATCGCCTTTCGAGAAGCACTCATAGGCTATGCTCAAAAAGTTTTCTTTTCGTTCTTCGACAAATGAGAACCTAAATGACAACAATCAGGTAAATCAGACTACACATAGTTTAAACCCAACTTACTGCTCCAAGGAAAGCATATCAGACGAATGTTTCAAATCTCGTGAACAAAACGAATGAAGCGTATATGCAAAAGATCCATATTCAATCCACACCAGAACCTGTTCATGATTCAATTTAGTGCACTGCTTGAAGCAACGAATAGTGTCCTCGCATTCAGACAGGAAACCATTCACACTGCAAAGCAACAATAATTTTCTAGATACCATCACAATAAAAATACACAAAACTCACTCAATAGAGAGAAACGCATTTAGCTTCGTTTCAATTTTACTCGCTTTGGAGAGCGCCATACCGGCCCATGAATCAAACCGATCGGGATGGCAAGCCAAGTCCAGAGTGTAGTACTTCAAGGTTTTCGAGAAATCTCTGCTCTTGAAGTAGTAATCGGCAAGCAGATAGTAAATGCACGATACTCTGTATGGAAGAAGCACACAATTATCCGGCAACGATTCCCTTGCACCCGATATAAAGTCCTGAATGTTGGAAATAACTGAATTTGGATCCACTTCCTTCGGAATTAGTGGAACAATTTTAAGCAAGAGTTGCTCCATATCAGCTGAGATCGATTCCAGTTTATATGAATTGAATTCTGGGAGATTTTCCGGACGGTATAGATCAAAAAGTTGCATTGCTCTTGGCCAAGTTAGCTCTACTGATGTGGCTTCATGTTCTTCAATGTGACGGGATCGTGCCTTCTTCGGTGGATAGCCATACAGGCAGTAGGTGGTCTAAGAATATGAAATATATATAAGTGAATCCATAAAATAAGTTAAACAAACCTGTTCCATGTATTCCATAACGATATCTCGACAAGAGTCGTACAGGGGAGCCCTTAAATTTGGTGCAATCATTTCGATTGTGTATAAAAGCAATTGACCACTGTCACGGGTACACCACTGGCGTTTGCCAAGAAACTCGTGGGCAGTGAAAAGCGTTAAAAAGGAATGTGGTAAGAGATCTTCAATTTCTTCAGTATCCATTGTCACGTCAACTGGGCGGGCTTTAATAACAATTGGGCAGTTGTTTTCTTCCCTGGAAAATTAAGGGTCAATGTAATTTTCGTACTGGTTAGTGCTGTTAACTAATAATACCTTAGCAAGACCTGATGCAAGACTACCCATGGTCGTCTTATCTCAAGCGGATGTTGCGGATTGTTATTTTTGTCGAATGGAGCATCCAATTGATATGCCAAGAGTTTCATAATGTTCTGCACCAAGCGGGGCAGGTACTTCTCAAGAGAGTCCACTGAAATGAAGATATAGACAAAAATTATGTGCATACTATAATCGTGCTGTGCGCCTCATGAATGGTTGGGACCTACAGTTTTATGCCGTTTCCGAAGGCAATTTTTTTTTTTCGATTGAGAGAAGCTTCTGATGACAGATTTACTCTCGGATGTTTGTCAGACGTTCGCGAGAGGTTGGGACCGTGAGAAAACTTTTTTTTTTTGTTGTATTTTCTTGGATTCGAACCTTGAACCCCTCGCTCAGTGATCGCGCATTTAACCACTGAGCCATGGCGCCCACATTCGCCGACAATGTATCGCCAAATTTGATTGAATTCTGCGACGTAACGTCCAATTAAAACGGATTTGCTACCACGATCAAGAAACTGATAGACAACGGTAAGACTTGACGGTAATCCTACTGGGCCTTTGCGTCAACAACACCGGCAGATCGTCGAAAGCTTTCCCGAGCAGTGGAAGAAGGGAATAAAGTAATGGTCAAGCTCAATGAGGTGTAAGAAGTGGTATTTGTGTGCTTTCAAGACATGCAATAGCGACTAGACTTTTGGAGCATGATATACCATCTTTAAGATACTTACGATATTGTGAACATTATTTGAGCAATGTGTTGATTATCGACCCCCGATTCATCCACTGTCTAAACTGTCCTGTAAAGGAGTGACATTTTTGAAAATCTTAAGTCAGATCAGTGGATTACTTTTCTCTCCTTTGTCGGTGAGTAACGCAGAAATTCCATGGACCTCCTACCCCAAATAGGTTAACTACTCAAATCATATGTGCTCACTCGCCATCATGATCATTCACCTCTAAAGACAAAATTAACTTAATCGAAGTAAGGGTCTTACTAGCCGTCTCAAATCTCAGGACTGCAATAACATACTGTAATTTTTACCATTTGCTTTCTTCATACAAAGTTAATAAATATCCGCCGACGATTTGTCTCCTGTACAACAGGACCGACAGTATGAAGTAGAAAAATAAGTTTCAGTGACGTGATGTGACTTTCTACTGGAAGCAAACTATAACAATTAAGGACATGGGCCTCATTCTTAGCGTCCACGCACTTGATCTAGGAACGCCACGCACTTGATCAAGAAGCAGTCTTTCTACACAATGCAGGAAATGTAACCCAGCTATTAAATATCTAAAAAGAAGCTACCAAACTCGATGGCCTCCCATCGATATGATGCTTTGTGAACACCTTTAAACGTTTCCCTTCACACAAATTGGCACGAACAATTTAACTTCCGCCCCGGCATATCGAAAATAGACCAAATGTTGACTGTACGAGATTAGTGGACACACCAACGAATTCTAAGTCGAAACCAAAAGTCATTCATTGACTTCAAAGCAGTATATAATAGCAGTTATCACTTAGAACTCTGCAGGATGATGCCTGATTTCTGAATTCACAACTGTGCCCCGAACGTTAAAAAACACGCGGCATTTCCAAACGCTCACCGAAAGTCATCATGTGATTTCTTTAATTTCAGATATCAACGTTCCCAGAAAGTCTTCATAGATGCCTCTACGACAATTGAAAACCAGCCGATCAAAGCGAAATACATACTCATGTTATTGACAAACAATCATCTGTCCACCGGACAGGGCAAAATGTGACTACTCGTATCAAATAGCTTAGAAGATCATGCGACCAAGACTGAACCTAGGAAACCCAATAGTTCGTTGATGCTCTACAGATCCCTTTAGTTTTATTTTTATTTTTTCTTATATAATCTGCGCGCGCCAAAGGGATTATGAATACGTTGGCTTTAAATGCTTGAAGGTTGTAGTGATGGAAAAATACAGAGCCGTTAGATAATTCCACATTTGTGTCGTTCAGCTTATAAACGAATTCCTATATTTGACAGTACGACCGAAGTTAGGCTTTAGGGTGAACTGATGTGCATTCGAAACATGTGGCGTAAGGGACACGAGACATTTCTCCGATGTTCAAGTGGATGTATGGAATTCACAATGTCTCTTATCACCTATAAGTTTTAACGCGCGATTCTGTACCCTTGCATAGTGAATGAACTATGAACTAGGCTCCTGGCAAGAGGGCTTCTCATCCCCCAGGTTCATGACGACAAGATAGACTTAATCAACATTTTAAAGCGATCGTGGAGAGCAGGAATTTTGACCTATCGCACTGGAAGCAACGTGCCCGGAATCGATAAGGTTGGAAGCCTGCTGTGTTTCTGACAAGTTTCAATAATTTCAGTGCATCTTCGTTGCAGATTTGCTATTCCAACATGAGATTCTAGCTTTGACTACGGCCCTATTGAAGTGAGTGGGTTTCCTAAATTTGATCAAGTTTTCTTCTCTTACTGAATACAACTGTGGTGCTGTTCTTAGAGTTGACGCTCAGGGCTACTCCTTTGCACCAGTCTGCAGCTAAGTTTAAAAATTTAAACTTGCAATTCTCCTCTGATTGAACGTAGAAACCGCTGTTGCTGAGTATTGTAACAGTTTATTTTCAATAGTAAAGGGGGAAAGAACTGCTCTTTGGGGCAACCTTTCCTAGCTATGCCACTGAATTTATCGCTTCCTAGTGCATTTTTTTACTATCCTCTTATATTCAGGACAGTAGATAGCTTGGCTTAAGGAGATCCAAATTTCTCATTTTTGAAAAATAGTTGTCTCTCCTGGGTATACAAGCGCACAAGTGATGCTCTTTTTTTTATAATTTGCACGTGTGAAAGGGGTTATGAATACCCTTATACTAATTTTAGGACACGGGCGTTTTGAGGAAAGGGGAAGAGACAGAGAGAAAGACAGATTGGTGTATTTGGTTTGAAACTCAGCTGGTATTAAGTTTCAGTGAACTCCAAGGGTGGCTGTCCCAGATAACTGGGGAGCTTGTTTGTTTTTGCTTTTGTCGTTGCTCATGATTCACAGTATTTTTTTCCGTCCTCCTGATGTCATCATCACGATCAAGTTGCATTTTAGCCATATGACCGCCCTACTGCCAGTGTTATGCCTTCGCAGTAGAGTTGACATAAGCTTTCGCAATTGATCGACTTTTTATTTATTTCATGCGAAATAAATAGATGATTATTGACATCAGGATTCGAACCGTGAACCTGTAGCGTGACAAGCGACGGTGTTACCACTACACCACGGCCACCCTCTTAAAATCTCCCCTGACGATGATTGCTGCATTTTTAGCATAGCAGGGACTTGAGCAGACCATCAACGACAAACTAGTTTCTTAGTGTTTATCTCCAAATGACTTCCCGATCGGGAAAACTCTCTTTGTATTTACATATGTATACAAAGAGCTATAGCACTAAATTTTTACGCAAGTTCTCTCGTTCTGTTCTGATACTTGTTGAGCTTTCTCTCACTCCTTATGATTCACTGGCGGTTACTGAACTTCACTCAACTAGTTATTATCACCGTTGATACGTTACTACCTGAATGTGAACGAAAATTTTAAAAACAAAACCTTTTTCCACCACCAAAAGTTATTTTAAAGTCAAAAAGCATACCGTGGAACTCTACTTTCTGTAGAAATGCCAACAAAATTTATCTCCCCAACCTCGTTTACATTTCTAAGTGCACTAAAACTTAATAACCTAAACTGGTAACTTTAATAGAACTCTATAGAGACTTCTCTAATTCTTTGACTAGTTCCTACAAAAGAAAATTAAAGTTATACTCACGAATTTGATATCCTTCATTTATCGTTAAAGCTTCGATATATGTAAAAACATAATTAATACTTTCTGCCCACCGCCTTTGTCTGTATGTCTCCCCTGTTTCAGCTATGTATTTTGTAACCGCATACTGCATACATCTTTCTGACCATATTAGACAGTCCTTAATGTACATACAATTAGTAATAGAGCTTTTACACAAATTGAAATCACACTCACCTCATAGTCCCTCGTATGCCAAATAGACTCTAACAATACTTCGAACTGAGTTTGTAAATCCCTCACCCACGCTTCACTATCCTTTACCTCTTTAGTATGAATTAGGCTGTCTTTCAGGATCACAATCAGCTCCGTCCATTGCTTTGCCTCGTACAGATCTTTTACTTTGTTCAAACCAATTTTTCTAAACAAAGTTTTGATTATACATGCCCATTCCTTAAATATAATTTAACCTACCTCTGTGTTTCAATTCGTGTTACCCGCACAGATTCCCCATCAAGATAGTTCCATTCTTTCATATTCGGCAACTCTAAATAAAATCCATCGGTTTGCTCACCAATTAACTCTTCCAAGTGCTGCAAACATTCCACACACTTGCTCAAACGATTCTCATACTTTGCCCAGCAGTATTCCAAGTGAATTAAACGGATTATATTGCGCTCATAGAGATCATCCGAGATTACGTACGCACAGCCAGAATAAAAAGTCAAATGCGTGAACAACTTTTGCCACAATGAGCTTATGTCGCTATTTCAGATAAAATATATTAATTTAGAAATTCAAAAAAGCTACAGTAAAACGTACTTCTCTGCTTCGACAGTCTTTTCGAGATCAAGTTCCATAAAGAAAACGCACATACGGTACGAAGCATTAAAGTTATTATTGGACAACTGGTTCCAGGTAATCAAATCATAATGATTCCTATAAAAATTGTGTGTATATCCAGATCGATTTTTTAAAAGCTAGATGCACTTACATGTAAAAAATGAAGATCTGATGATAGGCATTCTTTAGATCTTCACCGATAGAATCTGCCCAGTATTTCGAAACATACTTAAGCCATCTGAATATGAGGAGAATCAAATCGAAAGGTTTCGATTTCATGTCTTCGAGAAACTTGTTAAAGTCATCCTGAGTTTTCGCTTGAAATTCTTCGAAAGAAGTTGCTGGTTTTTCAGTGGAGCGTTTCTTCATCGATCTTTCTTCTTCTTCGGTAGTGGGACACTTCTCATCGTTTCCAATTGACTTAAAAGGCCATTCATATTCAAATGTCTCTCTGCAAAATATCATTTAACAACAGATTTAATTATTTATAAAGAAATTAATCTTCGATCAGATTTGGCATAGAACCCTATTAAGTAAACTAGCTTCCTACGGACTATGAGAACAGCTCTGTGGCTTGGTGGAGCATTTTCAATTCAAGTGTGGTCGATGATGTGTCTTCTGTCACCTTTGCTGTAAATGGAGTGCCACAGGGATCTGTACTTTCACCAACTCTGTTTCTACTCCATAAAGCAGAAGTTAGACCCCAACTTGAGTATTGTTCTCATGTATGGAGCTCGGCCCCTAAACATTCTCTTCACCTACGGCAGATGTTCCGAAGACCTCAATGAAATAATCACTAAAAATGCAACATTTGAGCGTTTTACTAGGCAAGCCGCCAGTGCCCATAACCTACATGTCCACCTAGAAATGGCGCGAACAATATCAAAATTCCTTCAGCTACAAAATGAGTTAACTTTGGAATTCACTCCCCTTTGGAATTCACTTTCAGAAGCTTTTAATCTTCAGCTATTCAAGAGCCGAACCAACAGGCATCTACTACAGTCATCTCGGGGAACTCTCCTGGCGTTTTAGGTTCGCCTTTTCCTGAGAGAAGATTATAATTAAAAAAATAAAAATAAAAACTCGGTGGTTTGAACACAATGATTAACCATCAAAAACCTATGATTTTACTGTTACCAATATTTTGAAACCTTGCCCCACTAATCTGAGACACGAAAGAAGGCTAACCCAATTTCAATCGGAAGGAATATTGCCACAAAATTCTTATTACTTGCTATAATTTGCTATAATGAAATCTGATGATATACAGAAACTATAAAGCAACAAACAAAGGCTTAGGTCAGGAATTATGTAACTAAAATGAGGACTAGATACACCAGTCGCATAATTCAATTCATCCGTTGAAAGGTTTTGGGAAAAACGATTTAGGGAACCTATCCTATTATGATAAAGGAATGTTCGAGCGGTTATCAGGTGATGGGTGCTGGTGGCTTGGCTAGTAGAACGCTTAAATGTCGGAACATTTGCTATGATAGTATCTAAAGTATAGGCATGGATCTAACGCCAGGCTTGATGAGCTAACTGTTGGAGATTGGAAGTTAGTATATTCTATTAAGCTAACTGCTCGTCTTCCCATGCTGTCGAGCAAACAAAAGAAAATGTTTTGGGACCGAACTCTAATCGTAAGAACAATAGGCAAGTCCTGATTTAACTTGTGTGCTTTGCACTGTAAAGTATCTCTTTGCTCTAAATAGGTAGCTCAACTCCATTGATGCCGATTTTGCAATGCGATCGTGGCATGTTACACCAGAGTTGACGATGACGCCCACAAGATGGATACTTTGGTCGTTCTTTGAAGCTTTTCTGGAAAAGGCAGTGAATTGGGCTTTCGCATATTTTGTTGGTCGTTTAATTATTTAACAGATCACTAATATTTTTAACGTTTCAATACTATTTATAGTTAAACGCAGCCTTGTCAATCCATCCACTTTTATTCCCTTCTTTTGTTTATATCCAGGAACCCTACAGGGCTTGATCTGTGTGATGTTGATGTAAAGGGCGGGCTTGGTTTCTTTTATAAAATTGCCATAAAAAAAATCCATTTAAAGCTTTTTGGCTTTATTGAAGAGAGTACACGCAGAGGATGCATTCGCTTCTCTACGACTACGTGTGGGTTTTTTGAGCCCCAAATACGGCAGTTTTGCTTGTTTACATAGCTGCCGAAATGAAATGTGCCACCTGCTCTAAAGCCCAAACAGAGAAGCAAGTGGTCATTTTGTTTCAATTCCTGAGTCAGTTGGACCTTGTAAAGGAATAAGCTGAGGTCATATTTCTATGCATAATTCTCCTCAGGCTAGTGCGACTAATGTTCAGTTGCTGAGATCTGTGGCGATTTGAGGTTATCGGGTTTAGGCGCACACTTTCGGCAACAGTAGCAGTATTGTCTGCTGAGCGCTCAGGACCAACACGAGGATAAACTTGTGTTATAAATTAGCATGCCAATCTCTCGAATTTTCTTCACAAACTAGCGTACAGCAGGCACGGTTGGTGCATTATTTCGACCGAAATTTCTTTTCAAAATTTACACTATTTCGACAACACAGTACTCACTTTGGAAATAAGTTTTCAATATTTCCCA